>VACF01002139.1:0-117100 GCA_006891605.1 Pleurozium schreberi | reverse complement strand
TATGGATGGATGTGAACTTGATGTTTGGCATTTCAAGTTGCAATGTGAATGCATGAACCTTTCTACGAATGCGGATACATTTTAGTAGCAGATTTGTTGATCCGGTCCCATATCATGTGATGTGACTTGCAAGAACATGATCTTGAACATGATCTACCACTGCAGGATCTCTGTACTGTACAACGCTGGTGGGCCAGCGTGCTGTTACTCTTTTTTTGCAATTGGAAACGTTTGAAATTTGCGCCAAAGTTTCATATAATTAAATAAATCTTTGTTGACCTACACTAATGATGGTAAATAGTGTTACCTACGCTAATTGATTTAAAATAGCCATAAGTTTTTACTCTTTATGAATATTTTTACCCACTATAGGTACAAAGTTTTCCCACTCCAGTACTATTAGGATCCATGCACTTTGTAAAAATATTCATGAAGAGTAAAAACTTATAGCATTTCTAAAATAGTTAGTATGGGTAACACTATTTACCATCGTTAGTGTATTGGGCAAATTACTGGTCCCGGTAAGGAGTCACATATGAGGAAGGTAGGAATTTGTGACAATGAAATTGTTCACCCTTCCACAAGTGAGGGTAGCAAAGTTACATGGGTGAAGGCCAGCCCTGTCATGCCTTGGTTGTCCTCGCCTAGCTTCTTCACCTTTAGGGGAGGGGTTGAGTAAGGTAGATATATCCAATAGCAACATCAGCTGTTCAATGACATCTAGAAATCACCCTAAATTCAAGCGCAAGTGAACCCAAAGTAGTTAGGTGGGGTTTCCAAAAGTTGTCACTCTTTCAAGAAGTGGTCAATCACCCACAAGTGATTCTAGCTTAGAGTGTGTCCCTTTTAAATGTTTACATGCCCACTTGGGTAATAGTCTAGTGTCCACAATAGGTGCATCTACGTAGTTCTTTCCAAATAAATCCATATTATATTCATACAAGCTCGGAAAAATACGAAACCAATTTTGTTGGTTTCCTAAACCATTTCCTAACAAACGCCCATCATTTTTCTTAGTCTCTTGTGCACCCTCAAGATCAAGAGATCTAGGATAAGTGTCACATTTAGGCACTTGTACCTTAGCATTCTATCCTCGCCATTGAATTAAAATGTCAATGTGCAAAATGCAAAAAAAATAAAAATAAATTGTTAAAATCATGGTCAACTTCATCAACTTGAGTGATCGCACCTCAAGACTAGTGTAATTTACCGTTCTGGGAAGACAATTACCTTTCGTCAAACTGGGACTGGAAGTTGAGTTGGTGCAACTCCATCCCAATTGAAATGTGTCTAAGTTTATGCGTTGGAATTTGCGTCTCTGTGGGGAAGAGATTGCGAAGACATTTTATTCCACGCAGACGACGCACTGCATCTCACTTGGCACTCTTGCAGAAGACACTGTAATAGTAATAGTAATCAACCCTAATTCTAAGATGTTCCATGGATAYTGGTATCGAAGGAAACCATCAGCAAAAATAAGAAAACCCAAAAATTTACGTACAGAGACAGTACGTTTGGATCGTCCAACAGTATGGAGGCTTTGCATTAGCAAAAGTTACTGTACATCCTTTGAGGAAGACTTATCAAAAATCTACAATAGCCATTGCTAAGGTAGGCAAACCCAATACCAACCATTGACCCAATACCACTCAAATGTAGGGCTGTCATTGATTCTAGAGTGAGAATCTACGGCAGTGATACATGTCTTAACTTCCCTTGTCATGAAGTTAAGGCAGGTACTTACGTTATAGATTATCATTCTAAAATCAACAAGAGTCCTACATTTGGGTGGTATTAGGTCAACAGTTGGTATTGGGTTTGCGTACCTTAGCTCGAGCACCACATCCTCTTGTAAACTTTTGATAAGGTAAGCTATCCCTTTTATTTTGACTGGTCCTCTTCACTCCCTGCCTTCTGGCTGTTCTGGGGTCAGTGTAACCTCTGATATTCGTTTCTGGCATCGGAATATAAATGTACTTTGTTGCAGAAAGTAAAGTAAAAACTCACTTGCAACATCGTTGACTTGTATTTGAGACCACCCACTKCATATGTTACCAACCAACAACTTGGACTGAATAAATCATAAAATCCGAACCTGGTAAACACCGAGTTGATTCTTTAATTATCTATACCCATGAGGACAGGTTAAGCAATGGTGCATCATGGTTGGAGAGTTCAAGAATTATGAAGCCTAATGATTTTGCTCAGTGTTTACGATTAACTCTAATATGACGAAAACATTCCAAAAGTATACCCTTCTATTCAAGCAGGCCTGCATACTTGTTCAGAATCAATTTCCACACACTTGAGGCAATGTATTCCTCAGGAATTGAATTTAAAGTACACTTTGGGCCTCAAATGAATGAAAATTGGATCAAAAATGATGTTCTGCATCAGTACCCCCATTGAAATAATATTGTTTCAATGGGGTGCTTGCAAGAAAGACGGACCAGTTTTTGTAGCGTTTTTCACAGTACTCATAATTTTTTCGGGAGTATTGTATAATTAGAAAAACAATTTTAAAAAAATATAAAAAATATGTTTAATGTATACACCTATAAGAAGAAGGTACCCTAGGAAGGAAAAGTGTAGAAAATTTTTCTAAGTAGGAGAACTAGAAAAGTGCAAAATTTCATGAAAATTGGTGTTTTGACATTTTAATTTGTCAAAAATAGGAAATTTTTTTTTCAAAGAAACTAAAAATTGTCCATTTGGGAAGACTTTTTGGTGAAGATACAATCAGTTGTAATGCCCGATTATGTGGGTTTTCCTGTGTAATCAAGCATTACGGATTCTTCATCCAATTTTGTTTTCTCATCCCAAGTGTTTCAACCAACTTCGATTTTCTTGCTCGTGATTTACGTTGAGCAATGTCCCTCATCGTCGGGCATTTTGCAATATTAAACACCTCCGTGTTAGGCTCCACCCTCCTCATTGTCCCATTATATCGCAAAATGCTCTACTCCTTGGGCATTGCCCTATACAAAATAAACGAACAAGGTTCGCGGGCAGCCCCCGCCAGCCCTAGAGAAAACCGATTCCAAGAGCCTGGGGCGGGCACCTCGCCGATCGCGGCGCCACGAATCCCAGCCAAAGTCAGTCCCCGTCTCGCGATCATCCGTCTTGCCAGCGGGGCCACCCACCCGCAGTGGCGGAGCCGCGCGCTTATAACGCCACGRTYGCGCTCCCAGTCCTCCAGTGCRGCACTCCTCTGGCCTRTAACTCATTAGAACGCCAGATTCCRCCAACAGCRAACCTTCCTCTGGCCTATRACTTATTAGAACGCCAGCAGAAGTAACTSAGTTGCCCACTGTCTCTCMCACTYTAGCTAGCTCCGTACRAGATTCGCAGTCCTTCTCCAGAATCTCTGAGTACGGGCGCCATCGATTCCTGCGCGCTCTCACTCAATTCCCAGTCGATCGATAAATCACTGGGTCCCAAAGTTTCGATCAGCTGAGAAGGACACTGATCAATTCTGTGCTTCCGATTCGAGCCATTGGGGGCCGGTGGCTCTTGAATGTGTGGTGATCGAGAGGTGTTGAACGTTTTTCGGAGTTGAGAAGGCGAGTGTGTGTGAGTACTAGTCGCGATGGCGGACCTGTCGGCGTCAGTGGTGGGAGACAAGAATGCCCAGGGGGAACCCGGCGTGTCCATGCATGGCGTCACGGGGAAGGAGCACCTGTACGCCTTCTCCATGTACGAGTCGGAGAAGTCGAAGCTGGCCGACGCGGACGCGCCGCCCGTGGATGCCAAGGGAAGGAAGTTCTCATTGCCGGTGGATTCTGAGCACAAGGCRAAGACGATCAGACTCTAYAGCATCGCGAGGCCGCACATGCGCACCTTCCACTTGTCGTGGTTCTCTTTCTTCACGTGTTTTCTGTCGACATTCGCCGCGCCTCCATTGATTCCAATCATTCGGGATAACTTGAATTTGAACAAGCCGGATATTGGAAACGCTGCCATCGCCTCMGTTTCGGGTAAGGAYTCAGCGTCGTGGTGTTGTCACTTGACGGAATCAATTTCTGCAGTCTGCTGCCGACCTGGAGTTAACAAGAGTCGATGCCTCTAGCTCTGATTTTCGTGAACTATGTACTGCAGGACCTTTCACATTGTGAACTGTGAGGAATTCGTCTGGCTCTAGTCGCCGTTTACATGCATGTTTCACGTGCCTGAATTGAGTTCTGAATCTTGCWCATGGTTTTTGCTTGAAAATGGCAGGATCAATTCTATCCCGTCTGTTGATGGGAACGGTGTGCGACCTGATCGGTCCGCGATATGGGTGCGCGTTCCTGGTGATGATCATCTCCCCGGCTGTGTATTCCATGGCGTTGGTGGACTCCGCAGGTGGGTTCATGGCGGTTCGGTTCTTCATTGGATTCTCGTTAGCGACATTCGTGTCTTGTCAGTACTGGATGAGTTCAATGTTCAACAGCAAGATCGTGGGAACAGCGAACGGAATTGCTGCCGGTTGGGGTAATCTGGGAGGTGGCGCGACGCAATTGATCATGCCCCTTGTTTACCAGCTGATTAAAGACAGGTAACGTACTAATTACCATCCTACTAATTCCTATCACTACAACTATAAGAAGCCGTAGAATGCAGAAATTCCAGTTTTGCTTGCAGGTAGAGTCATTTTGTTTTACATCATTTTAAACTCCCGCTTTATCCTTTTTTATGAGCAGCTTCCATGCCACGAGCTTCACTGCATGGCGACTGGCGTTTTTCTTGCCTGGAGTGATGCACACCTGCATCGGGYTGATGGTGCTAATCTTCGGACAAGATCTTCCGGACGGCAACTTTTCGGAGTTGCATAAGCAAGGGACGAAAGCAAAGGACAGCTTCAGRAAGGTTAGTTTCGCGTCCCGTATCTAAATTTTCCCAGTGACGCTCCAAGTTAAGTCCTCCAATCGCGCGCAGGTATTTGGAACACTTAGTTAATCTCGCAAATCTTATTTCCGTGGATCGAAGCACATGCATGCGAGTCTGACAGAGATGTGTGCACCAATTTGAATCCCAGGTTTTCWTCAACGCCATAACGAACTATCGAACGCTGATCTTCATGATCACGTACGGCTATTGCTTCGGCGTGGAGCTCACCGTCGACAATATCATTGCTGAGTATTTTTACGACCGCTTCGACCTGAAGCTGGCCACCGCGGGACTCATCGCGTCCTGCTTCGGCTTCATGAACATCGTGTCCCGGCCCCTGGGCGGCATGCTCTCCGACCTGGTGGGCCACCGATTCGGAATGCGCGGCCGGCTATGGAGCTTGTGGATCATCCAATCCACGGGTGGCTTGCTCTGCATCATTCTGGGCAAGATGGGATCGTTGGGCCCAGCCGTCGGGGTAATGATCGTGTTCTCGTTCTTCGTGCAGGCCGCTTGCGGYGCCACTTTCGGAGTGATCCCGTTCGTCTCCCGCAGGTGAGAATCACAAATATGGTCATTCCGTGTCCTGCATACAGAATAAAAATGAACTCTCGGAGTCTCGTACTCTCAATTCAACACCCACATCAACGAGGTATCTGGTTGCCTATTTTCATCGAGTATTTGGTGAAGTATAGTAGTTCTTCAGCCCTGTCTATCATGGGAGTAGTATTGACAGAAGTTTTGTAGTCTAAACTTTTGCCTCATCATTCACTGATAATGCTCTCATTTGAATTGGCAGGTCTCTGGGAGTGATCTCGGGCTTCACAGGCGCGGGCGGCAACGTGGGCGCGGTGCTTACCCAAACAGTGTTCTTCACGCAGGCGACGTACCACACGGAAATTGGCATTGTGAACATGGGCATCATGATCATCGCGTGCACGTCATTGGTGCTATTGGTTTGGTTCCCTCAGTGGGGTGGTGTTTGAATTGACATTTAATGTTACTTTCATAGGGTAATTGGCTTTTAGTGTATACCTTTGTATTTAGTGTACAAGACACTAAATATCATCATTAGTGTACTTGACATACTTGCTTATTGATAATTTTAGAAAAATATGTGCTCTAGTAACACAAAATCTAAGAGCACCCCCATAGCAGAGCGCATATAGTCCATATACGGGCAATGGCCGACCCATGTCTAAGAAAGTGCTCCACATCATGCATGCCAAGCAAAAAATAATGACCGGACACATCAAAAAGTGAAGATGGCACGGGTAAATAGTGATCCTTGGGCGCGCCTTGCTGAGCAATTTAAAAGTTTTTTGACCTCACCTTTATCAAAGTTTCTCTTCAAAAGTGGAATAGATTTCTCTCAATATAATAAAATAACAACATGGAGTGGATATTTGACCTCTTGGTGAGTCTCCCCGTTGGACCATGCTTCTTCAAACAAAATATTTCCTTGGAAAAGGGATGCCAAACAACAAATATTCCTTGTTTGGCGCTTTTGTTCCGCGCCCTAATGTGAGGATGCTCTAACCCTTATATAGAACAACAAATTGATCTAGTATCTCTACAAATTAGAACTTCCATCCAAGCAATTAGGAGGATGAGGATGAAACTATAGTTTCAATCTGTTTATCATCCAATTTTGGGACGTTGACGCACTCCTGGTTAGAGCATCCCCACCCGTATGGCAAAATGTGGGTGGGATTTGGCTTGCAAAATGGGAGGGCATCCATTTTGCAAGCTGGACGCCCCACCCATGGCTTGTTAAGAAGCCAAGGAGGACAATAGCAAGGGCAATAGCAAACTATAATGGCGACTTTTCATAAGAGGCAATAACCACTCATGTTGACTTTTCATGCACTTTATTTTGTCTTATATAGTTTGCAAGCCGGTTTGCAAGCCAAAACCACCCCTTTTGCAAGCCACTAGAGGTTTTGGAGCCGGACTCTTAAAAAGTTCATCCGTTTTGCAAGACAGGTGGAGCACTTTTGCAAGCCGCCTTGGACAAGTCATCCATTTTGCAAGTCGGGTGGGGATGCTCTTAAAGCTTAGGGCTCTCGAAGGCTTGTCACATGTGCAGTAACTTATTAGGGTTCCTGGCGTGCACATCCATGGTATGAACGGAGACTGGGACGCGGAGACTGGTGAGGGAACCGACGAGGGCAAGCGAAGAGAACCTCACTGCACTCATCCACTGCTGTCCGATCACTCCCGTCTTCTCACAATCTCACTGGAAGACCTTTTGCTTGCATCCACAACTACTACGAAGTTCGTAAGTTGTCAACTGGGTCCGTCATTTAACGTACTGTAGTGGGAGTGTGGGACCCGACCTTTTCGTTTCCTTTTCCCAAAATATGGAAGGTACTACTGCAGTAAATACCCCTTTGGGAGCTTTTCTTTTTCCACTCAGCAAAGAAAAGGCGGCACCCTGTTTTCAGTTTCGAGTCATTCCCGCCTGCCTGCTTTCGTCGGCAACAGGCTGTAGACCGCCCCCCCTAGTCAGTATTGTCTTTACAGTAATGAATGTTCGTTTGGCCCCTACTTGAGTAACTTACTTTACAGTAGAGACTAGTGAGTAACTTAAGTTAGTGTCTCTGGATTCTGGACAGTGAACATGGGTTAGTTTGTTCTACTTTTTTCGTGCTTGGAATGAACTGTTTAGAACAAGTGTGTGACAAATAAAAATAGAGAATACTCAAAGTAGTGCCGTGACCCTGCCCTTGGTGTCCACTGTCCAGTGAGCGTCATATCCAATTCCGGAGCGTCTTCCTGCCATTTGGAGCTCTCTGAAGTCTGTCGTGTGTTCCAGAAAATTAGGCGGGTAACTTAGGTACAATAGGTTCCGTAGATTCCCTTCCTGTTACTACCGTATTCAGGAGATCGACCTTTGGAACCACTCATGCAATCTCACTGCAAGGATTGTTTAGGAGACTAAGCCGTTACGTCACCCTAAGTTGCAGCCCCCGTTGTTGATTATTGATAATTCATCGAAGGAATCTATACTTGCAACCCCTCCCTCCAAGTGTCACTGAGCATGGGGGGAAACACATGAAATTCACGGGTGTGTTACGAATGATCTTGGCATCAGCTAGTGACATTCAGGAGAGAAATCCCAAAAGTTCATGGACCCGATTCCATTGTAAAACTGAAGATTTTTAGTGCTTTCATGACTCCATACTGGAGAAGCTAGTGAAGTTCCACAGTTGCACTCTGGAGTTGGCACAATGGATCGATTCTTACATTGATTCGATTTTCCCACGCAATGGAAAAATGAATTGCTACCACTTAATGGGATCTCGATTACAGTACTAGCTAGCTAGTCTTATATAAGTTATTGTATTCGTTCGTTACCTTGCACGTAATGGATCCCGGGCGGGGTCCCAAATTAAACCAATATAAAAATTCAGTTGCAACTTGCAAGCCTTGAAACTCCATGACTTCTGCATAAAGATCTTCGTTTCTGAGATACGGTCTGAAAAAGGGACGGACAAGAGCGATCGAAGACAAGTCATGTGGCRAAAAGAAGAGTCGATATAAGAGTGGAGCTTGATTCCTGCGAGATTTTGCGATGGATTTTTATGATTGTACTGTATCGTGAATGTAGTCGATCGGATCCTTCAGTTAGAGCCTCCTGTAAGCCAAAATTACACTAGCAAACAACGAGGTAGCAGAAATCGACCCAATATTAATAATCTAAACCACAGACAGGAATTTAACAGCAAATCACAGCAAACCTATCCAGATTCTAATTCCAATTGCGTCATTGATGTCTGAAGAGGCAGTCAATATTCGGAGATTAAAGAATATGAGCATCGAAGGTTACTGGATTCTTCGCCTGGCAAGTGATTACCAAGAGCAATTCCAATCCCTTCTCTGACGAATTGATAGAAAGAACTTCTGCAAGGATTTCCTGAGGGGATGAGTGAGAACTTTCGACACTTAACACACTGGTTAACACTACTCGGATGAGATACTCAGAGGAAGCGAAATTTCGGAGATATCTCTTCGAATTTATGTGTATCTAGTGGTAGTGGCAACGTTCATTCTCTACTTCAAAAGAGTTTCTGCTTGTATTGGTTCAAAATCGGCATGATAAATTACAAGATAGAGAACAGCGATAGATTAGAACACTTCTTTCTGTATTTTAAAAAGCAAAGAGAAAACCTTGCCACCTTCACCTAATAAGCGGGTGTAATCTGGATGACAGGTTCGAGTGCGTACTCAACACAAGATTTCCATCTAGATTTTAGATCCGTGATCTGAGAAGATTCTGCACTGGATCATGAAAACTAGACCCCATAATTGACTAAATGATTAAATTCTTCTACTTCCATACGTAGGATATAGGAGTTGAAATAAATCGTCTAGGAAATTTTAAGCAGGGTAACCAAAATGTACTCATAGAAAGAGAAAATCATGCCCTAAAGTTTTGTAACAACAAAACTTAGATGTTTTAAATGTTACTATAATCAAGTACTACAGTAGCTTCCTAAGTGAGTTTTATATTCTTAGAATGAGAAATTAGGGTTTCTGTTGCACCCTGTTGCACCCGGTTTGAGAAATCCAGCTGTCTTACGTCTATATGTATGTCTTTGGCCCTCCTTGCAGTTCAACTACTGTAGAATGAACATTCCGAACTCCCTAAGGCCAGTATCAATGCTCAGTGATATTACTAGAAGAGATAGCCTCGTGCGTGTCATATTTGTGCAGTTAACTTATATGCCATGAAAAGACATCCTCATATTGACACATTCCCAGTGATTGGGCAATTCTTATCGATGTTTACAAGAGCATTCAAACCATGGCATAATTGAAAAGCTATTCTAAGATATTAATACCACATGCTTCAAAATCTACATTTGAAGAATTCACACACAAACACAGGAATCAATTACTTTGAAGTTACAAGATACGAAGTGTTGTGTACTTTGAATAGGTTCGACGAGCTCAATAGGTTGCATAGATCTCCTCCTAAAAACTGTTATATTTTATATAAAAATCCAAAACGATGATACCTACAAATAGCTTCCTTTGGGATCATGAATCCCAAACTTACAATCCGTTCAGAAACGTGTTCCAGTCTTTCCAGGATACGAGTGTAGGGTTTCCCTCATCAGATAACTTCTTGCTGTACTGTACCTATCGGCGAACATCCAGAGCACTTCAAACACAATTCAGTACAGTTTCGTCTCAAAGTAATTTTACTCCAGAAACTTGAAACCTTATCCCCAACCTAATCACAATGAGCATCCACAACCACAAATGAGGAAAAAATTATGTGGAAGCTTGAGCTAATTAAGAGTTTGAAGTACGTGAGAAACACACATTCGATGTCATCAAGGACTTCTCAGTGCAGGAACCACATACGGACATTGAGGAATCTTTAAAACAGGAAAGTTAAGGGAACTTGGTAAGAGAAATCCTGTCCTCTCTATCACCATACTCTCCGTCTACTCCATCCTTAAAATTAATTCACTACTGGCATGAGTTGAGAGCACTGTAACTGATGCTTCGAACAGATTTCTCCAGAAACTAAGGTAACGAGATTCTTACTCCATCGAATAAACTCTCTCTCGATCAAACTGGAAAGGCTTACAAACAGAGAGACCGATACTCGCTAGAAAAGGACTGGAAGCAGGGAATCGCAAACACAGGGGTCTCATATGCAGTTCCAGGTGCTAAAATTCCGGGTGAGTCTCACTTTTCCCGGCGTTCCCCAGTGTATAAGTGAGATCGACTCACACAAGGAGCTCCTAGAACATTCCCTTAATGCAAAATGGGAAACACGGGTCAATTCCCATGGTGCACAAGAGAGACAAAGGGAATTACCTTTTTCTTGTGATCATCCTTACTGACAAGTGGGAAAGTATTTCCTATTCCCCCTCATTTGTCAGTGATGATGTGGTAATCACATTGGGATTCCATTCACAATTTCTCAGAGGCAGTTAAATCTCCTCATTTGAGTTTACTGACCACCAAGCTCTCTCACACGAAACATGTACCAAAAGTGTACATTTCAGGAGGGGGACGCTTTTAGAAACACTGTATTTTCAACTTCAAAAATTCATAACTAATTCCATGAAGGTCCAAAAAATATGAAACGACTTGGGTTAGATGCCAATTCCATTTTTCTTGCCACGAAAATTTACTGAAAATTGTTTTAAGCAGTTTAGCTTCCATTCATCCAATTTAATACTTGAATGGTGAAGCAAGAGAATGGAACTAACTTGTGGACCATCTCCACCTTCAGGCCTTTGTAATGTACCACCAAACGTTGAGTCATCTCTACCTCATGACTATCATGAGACCTGTAAAACAAGAAGAGCTACAATTGTCATCTTTGAGCATAACGTGAGAAATCAACGCACAAACCTCAGACAAATGAAAACATCTTGACCGTGCTGGGACAAAGCAAGAGATCTGGCATGATGCCAAACACATTCTTAGAAATCCAAGAAGAAACATTAAGTCCAAGAGAAGTTGCAAACAGCTCCGCATGTGATTCAACAATCATTCAACTTCGCAAGCTACAACCCAATATATATTGCTACACACTTGTGACAAACACACTATTAAACCATGCTACAATCAAAACCAAAATATTGATATTACCTCATACTTTGAAAGTCAATCAGCTGATGATCATCCATTCAATGGGCTGTCCATGTAGACATTTGGTAACTCTAAATGTGACCACTTGTTTCACCAGCTCATGCCAAGAACACTTATATCTGCCATCATCCATTGCAACAAACTTTCGAGAGCGAGGCCCCATTTGTCTCAAAAGACAGAGCTCTACAATACCCACCAAATTTTCACGCTCCATTATAGCCCCATTCACAAGCTGAGACTCAATATCAACACTAGGTTCCATGTTGGCATTGTATGAATTAACTTCAAGGATAATAGCATAGAGAAATGGATCTCCATCCGCCCAGCCCTTGCACTTCACAAGCATGATGTCTCCCAATTCAGGGAATGGAGGGATACACCCTAATTGTCCCACTTCTAACAAGTGAGTTCTGGGAACTTTATCTTCAAGCTCAAAAGCCACCAAATAATCTTTGTGGGGAATTAGCAATGTCATAAATTTGTAGATGAGTTGTTGTACCACCTGATAATGGTTTCTCGTGGTCGAGCATTCAAGATTCTCATCCCAGAAATATGATGCACCAATGGCATCACCGAGTCACATTCCTGCACTCTCTGTTCGAAATAGGCAACTTCAAATAACACTTGCATTTTTCCTTGCAACTTGTGAATGAAGAATCCCAGGACTTTTCCCTACCAAGTCCATGAATGATCTGTATTGTCCAAATCCGGTTTAACTACCACCAAGTCGTTCACACGGTATTCCATGCCCTGTAGTAGCACAAAACTGATCCTACACAAATCCAAGTTCATGATACTTGAATTCTCATTGTTCAAAACCCCTTGAGGTCTCCAAAATTCTTCCAAGTACATGGACATCATAGGAGTCGCTTGTTTCACAACAGGGCATCTAGGACCAACACAAATTCCTTTCTCAGCAATTAAGCTTTTACAAATTGAAGATGACTTTTGCCAGATTTCTTGCCTTCTCTTGAGAAAACACCACAATAACTTGATCGCCATGCCAAACATCACATGCAGGTGACGTATCCTCAATCTCTAGAGTGCATGCCTGTTGTGAAGTAAAAAAAAACTTGTGAACTTCCTGTAAAGCCCTTTGATGAGGAAGCATACCATCTTTGTCCATCTTGATATAGGATAAGGTCTTGGTGAAGAAATAGCGTTTGAAATAATTTAGATAGGATACTTCCATAGACTTCTGGTTTGTAGGAATAGCCATGTAGTTGGACACTTGTCTCTCAAATGCATAACACCAATAAATATCATGGCAGCTGTGCCTCATGATAGCAAAGTTTCTTGGATCTCCCTTCAAGCATTAGAAAAAGAAAATTCAAGAATCAGTATTTTTCCAAATATCTAGTATGAGCAAGGCCATCAATCATCAAACAAATATTTATTTACTTTGAAGAAAATAAGATTAGACATCCAAAACATTAGATTAACAAATTAATAAAATATTCAACAACTAATTTGTATGCCAAATCACATACTCACCTTCTTTGTGCGTCTTGGTGCCTCCACAGGAGTGAAGCACTCGGAGCAAGAAAATGAATACAAGCCAAGGTGGTGGTTGTAGCTATCAAGTAGTTCTTCACATCTTTAAGACTCTGGAAAAGCTCAAAAACTTTGTTTGCAAGTAGGATTGGGGCAAATAATTGGAACCTCCCATTCCAATTCAGGATCCCCAAATGATGCACACTCTTTGATCTTGGAACCATCCCAAAATTCCTGAATTGTTTCAGGGATAAAATCTTTAGGTAAACCTTTCCAAGCATCTCTATTCCTCCATAATTCCAAAAAGGCATGGCATAATGTGCAGCTCAAACACATGAAAGTTAAAACACCTACCATGGGCAAATACTCAAAAGATAGGATATCTTTTCTCATCTTTTCACATCTTGGACACTTCTGGCTACATCAAGAGCAATCTCGCCTATGCTTGACAGCTGACTTCGGAGTGCATAGACAGTCCAACTTCAAATTGGAAGAATCCTCTTTATGTGGCTTCAATATAGTTGGGACATGGCTTGCAGCACCATCACCTGTGCAAAGCCGCCACTTCTGAGCTTCCACCATTCCCAAGCCTTTATAAATTTTCATCAACTGCTTCCAAGTTGTTGGAGCTTGAACACCACCTGTATCTCCATTCCAATCTGGACCTGCCAAAAAAAGCAACCTTCCCAATGAAGGTTTTTGTAGTCTAAAGATCCTGACCCAGTCATGTGGGGTTGATCTTGAAAGGATCCAAAAAAGGCTTGCATTATTTCCCCTTGCGAATCAATAGACATGTGAGACTTATCAAGAAGCACTTGTAAGTCAATAATTTGTGTCATGATAGCTTCATGCAAGCTCAAAGGTTCAAGCTCAGGTCTTCTAGCATGTGATGAGCTTGGAGTTGAATATGTATTTTCTGCTATATCTGACAAGGGCTCTTCATGGTTGTATTCTTGAGATAACGAAGGAACGGACACCAAGTTATCCTTCATCCTTTCCCTGCTGTAATGGCTGGCAATTGTTTCCTAGGTCCATTTCTGAGCTCCTTTGCAAACATGACAAAAACAAGTTAAAAGGTTGGGGTGCTCAATATCGTGAACTTGTGTCACTAGCTCTGTATTTCCACCAGACGTACTTCCACCAAATGCAGGAAGATTTTGAGTAGAAATCAATCTCCTCACACTATGGTGGACTTTTCCTTCTGAAGACAATTTATCATGGTTATACCATGTCCTTCTTGGCACCATCTTGACAAAAGGAGAAAAATGTTGACACAAATAAGAACACCTACAAGACTGTTGAGTACACGTTGGAGGCAGAAGGATTGTACATGTGAATAGTTGTAGTTGTAGTAGCTGATTTTCCCTCATTGAAACTCCATTGGATTTACCCATTGAAATATAATTGGCTTTGTTCATTGGAATTCCATTCATTTTCCCTTTCTCATTTTTTGTTAATTTCCCCTCTACAATAATATGTTGATTTTCCCTCTACGATATTGTATTGATTTTCCCTTTATGATATTACGATAATTTTCCCTCTCTTAAATTGTTGTGGTTTTACCTCTTTGAAAACTCCAATGATTTTCCCCTACAAAGAAATGGAATGTGAAATTTTTTCCCTGTGTGGCACACTTCCCTGGTATGTGGAAAAGCACACGTTCTCCCAGATTCATAGTTGAAATCATGGCTCTTTTCCCTTGTGGGAATGCTCTAGGAGCTCCTTGTGTCACCGGGAATTTTAACACCGGGAACTGCATATGAGACCCCTGTGAAACCTGCTCCGCCATGGCTGCTACAAATCTGTGCGCAAGTAATCCTCCGCGCTTGTGATGCTTCCAAGAGCATCTCCAGTGAAGCAAGGAAAAAACTACACCAACAACTACTTGTCGATGTGTTCGATGTTAATCAATTTCATCATTGCCCGATAGCAATTACATCAAGCTTCTCTGTACAAATGTGTCCAGCTTTGAGCGCTACCAAGTCATTCACGTACCCACCAGCCTGTGGACATGAATTACTTGTGCACGAAAAGCCTGCTTGATGTAGAACGGCAAGCTGCTTAAACTTATTGCTTGATAATATTCGACTTCAGAGTTTCATCCTATCTGGAATCAGTCATGGCAGAATGCGATGCTGATTCGGATTTGTACTGTACAAGGTGAAGGCTTTCAAGGGCAACGAATGCTACGAAGTCTGTATTCAAATCTCTTGCGGTAAATGCTTTAAAATCCTTTGAAAAAGTTGGGTTTGATTTTATGCTTATTTTGGATTGGCACGCAGCAACGGGAATCTTCGAATTGGTTGTTTCGAAACTGGTAATCGAGATTCTAACACCTGAACATACATGCGCCTCAAATGCATTTTGCCGGTAACAGTACTCAATGGAGTGATGGTGTATTCTCTGGCTTTTAAGATTTCAGAAAAGGAGTCCATCTTTCGGTGTCTTCTTCAATTGGAACGGAAATTATAAAATGCTCTTACTCTTTACTTTATTTATCATTCCAATTTTGATACAATAGAAACAGCAACTCTTTGAAACTCTTTGGGAGCAGAGATTCTGCATTGAGCATCGCCACTACTACTGCATATATGAATATGCACGTTTGAAAGGGAGGTCTAGCTGAAGCTTTGCTTCTTCTATCTACAGCTACCTCCAGATTATRAAAAATGGTTGATTCACTAATCAATGGTTAAAGAATTCCTTGGACTTGATCTGCTAACTGCCCTCTTTCCTCACAGTCGGCCATTTGGACCCGTGAGCAAGCTGAAAGCCATCTTTCCTGCCASTTCGGCAGGGAGTAACAAGGCACGGTGCTTGGCCCACAGAGGAAGCTGCACGATCAGCGGTACAGCTAAAGTTAGAAAGCAAAACAAAATAAATAAAATAAAAATCGTTATAGAATAAGTTTGTCAACATCAGAGAGGGCGTTACAGAGAAATCATCAAGCGATGTTCAAAAGTACCAATTTTGAGTGGTTTTATGGAGTTTAACGAACCTCAGGAAAACACATAATCAATGGACCCAGGCATTGAACCAAGTCGGAGCCAAGACGCTCACAGATTTGGGCCAGTTCACTTCCACTCAACGTCCTCCTCATTTCCTCTCCATTGCCAGTCTGCAAAAGTAAATCAAGCGCATCAGGGAATATTTAATTTAATGAAATTAGATGATAGCGTAGGTTTGATAGCGTAGTTTGATAGCGTAGGTTAAAGCGGCGCACTTTTAAAACAGGGAATGGAATTTCTATATTCTCMTGTGGACTTTGGTGGTAGGCTCTAGCTTAAGCTTTTTGATTCATGCTGGACCCAGAAAGGGAACCAGAGTTTYCCCTTCAGCTATGAATAGAAAAGAATGCCTTGTGAAAATTAAGAATATTATTACCTGAAGTAATTTCATGACCGTCTGGAGGTCTTCGTCGTAAGCGTTATTGAACGGCAACGACGCCAACTGGAGCATTCTCCGAACGCGCTCCAGGTCTTCGTCCTGGATGCTTGAGAATTGATTAGGAACAGGAAGCGGGATGGGTGCTGCGTTTGATTCTGCTGCCACTCCYACCGAGACACGGCAAAGGGCCGCCAATCCCTGCCCCATSTGGTCGAGCACCTTGCTCCGCATCGTATCGCACTGCAAATTGCATTCCAAAACAAACATTCATCGCTCAGTGGGGRRGAAATTRAATACRACCATCATATAATCATTARTCTWTRTGGCACACACAYTTGAAAGTTAGTTTGGCCGATTCTAATCCTATTCTGATGCTGGACACGACAATCTAAAACCTTCATAAAATAAGAAGGGCTTCGTAATATGACTCACGATACTATTTGAACGAACCGTTCAAGGAATGAACATGTGATAAGACGATGTCATAATTAGGGAGGGGCAGCAAAAACACTCTTATCACTGACGTAGAACTTCTGAGAATCCAAGTCGGCACCTTGAACTGAAGAATGTTTATCCGCCAAAGGCTCCACTTAGATTGGAAAAATACAAAAAACGTGAATTAATTGTACAGTTTAGCTCACCTCCTTGTTCAGACAGTGTTGGATTGCGTCCTTCATAATTGCCATGACAGCGTCCTCACTGCACTTACAGTGACCATATTTATCTTGAGCACCTGCTCTACAAGTGATCGCCTGCACTCCATTGCCAATTTCCATTGGTAAGCCATCCATGCGAAGCCGTGCATGCATCAAATGAATATAAATCTCACAATCAGGCGAACATTTGAATCTACTTGAATTCAAATGATCTCCCAATCGAGGAACAAAAGCTCATGAATCATGAACAAGATTAGAATTTCAGGTACTGATTAGAAGACCTCCACGGTGCACTCACATTTCGAGRCCTCCGAGAGTCCACCACTTGAAGTCTTCGAGAGGAACTGCCAAGAGCTAGACTGTCCATGCCGAATCCTCTGGTGACGAAATTGTAACTTAATGCAACATGATTCTTCGAATTTGTCCGAAATTGGCTTGTTGGTGGGGGTAGACTAACACATGACGGAACGAGTTGCGGTTGCTTGGAACGGGCAATTGATAAAAGTGAGGCCATAGTTCAGAAATCGGCTAACAGATCTTTACCAATTCTCTGAACATTCAATTGGTACATATATACTTCGATCTCAGCGCAAGGAATTTCAACTGCGAAATTCAAAACAACTGAACCAACGAGTCACCGGAAATGGATTGCGACCGAAGTCGCAGAATTCGATCGACCCAATAAATATCTCCCTTTCTATCCACTACTCGAGAATCCAATGCTCCGCAAGGAAAATAGATACACTATCAGATGATTTTGCACTACGAACGAGCAGGGAATACCACCGAACGAGGAGAAATTTCTGAATTTTTCCTTATCAGAAGCAGACGCCGAGCGAGAATTCGAGCGAAAATCTGGGAATTGCAAAATCGGTGAAGAAGCAGAGATGTAGCACACTGAAATCGAATTCCCGTCATGAACAACCCACACTACATACTACTGCTTGATCCATGTCCGATCAAAATTAAAGCTCGGGATAGCTTACAATTGGCAATTTAAGCACGTGCAGTTGCCAAACAASCTGATCGATGGACTGGATTGAATGGAATTGAGGCGATTGTCAGCTCATGATTGAATGTCTTCGAYTTCTTAGTGACTATATATACTTTGTGGCGAACCCCGGCCCCCAGGGCCGCAGTTGGAACACTGTACGACTCGAATGTTGACAGGCGCGTAGACGACAAGGAATAAGCTAACTACTGTAGCTGGGAGAACAGGGGAGAATGCTGGGGTCACCGTTGGGTCCTTCCTTGAGGAGAAGGGTCTGATTGCGGCGGCTTCGCTGCGGTGTGAACCGCAACCAGCCGACGCACATGCCAAATCTGCGACCCGCCACCCGCCATCCGTGTCCATACGTGGCGGGCCGTGATTGGCCGGGGCTAAAACTCCCGCAGGTTGGCGGTCCTTCCCCTCGCACAGGAACCAGACCCACCGCCATGCCACGTCACGCCGCAGGGGAAATTCGGAAGCTCCAATGTTGAAGGGCTAGCGTTGGCTCAAACAAAATGTTTCTAAGGTAGGCAAACCTGATACCAACCGTTGACCCAATACCACCCAAATGTAGGGCCGTCATTGATCCTATAGTGAGAATCTATGATAGTAAAGTGGGTACACCCAAAAGGGCAGCTGACCTTAAAGTGCCATCTACAGACTGTGTACATTTTCAAAATCAATCATGTACACACACTGTAGATGGCGCTTTCAGAAATAAACTTCGACCCTTAATAACTTTTGCATATTGTATTCATATGTTGCGTTTTTAGGTGCATTGGACTGTGTTTTCATTTGCCAACAAGACAGTATGAAATTCTGATCAGCCTGATAATAGTAAGTAGACACAATATCAATTTGTGGCGCTTTTGGGTGTACCCACTTTAGTACATGGCTTCTTTTCACTTATTGTGAAATTAAGGCATGTCCTTTTGTCATAGATTCTCATTCTAGGATCAAAGACAATTGTACATTCTAGTGGTATTGGGTCGATGGTTGATAATAGGTTCGCCTAAATTAACCCGTAAGCCCGACACACAAAAATCCAGCTTTGACAATATTTTGAAGTTAATTAAAACCTAACCAAACTAGCATTTTGTATTTTTATGAAATGTATTTCAAAGTCTATTTTCAACATCGAAAATCCAATTTTGAAAATGATTGATTTTGGTTTTTCTATTCAAGATTTTGTGCAAAAGGGTCCATTGCAAATTTGACTTTTCATAGTGTTGAGGACGCTTGGAATTGAGCCTCAAATACACTAGAGCTTGGAGAGAAAAACGCATTAGAAATTCATTTAAAAAAAATCTAGAGTAGATTTTGAGAAGCCATAAATTGATTGAAGTTATGCATGTTAGGCCCTTCAACCTCATGTTTTTTTGGTGACCAACTTTTTAGATTTGACATGTGAAAAGAGGATTGAAAGACTTTGACTCAATTTTGCATTTTTAACACCCTCATAATCAAACATTATAATCTTTCAATCCATAAGTGATATTGTTGTATTTTCTTTTTCCTTAGTGATCTCTAACATGTCTAAACTGAATTTGTACGGTTACATTTCAAAAAAAAATTGATTCATCTTATCAAAATGTTGGCTATTTGTTAAATGTAGAGCAAATTCATAGAAGCTCGAAAATAGCCTTGGGCCTTTAGGGGTTAAGTATAGATTGGTATCTATTCAAAAACATTTGAACTATTCAACATTGAATAACAAAGTAAAAGTCATGTAGAGCTTATTTAGCAGGCAATGAAGGTAGAAAAAACACATAAATGGTCAAGAATAAAGCATTCATAATGTATCCTCAAAGATAATCTTAGAACCTAGTGGAAACAAATTCTTCACATACATTGATGATAAAAACACGTGGTTGGAGTTTCTATCTCTTTCAAGAATAGTGGGTTTCAAGCATTGAAGATGCTTGTGAACCACACTAAAGACTAGAGGGTAGCCCAAATTTTCAAATTTGTAAAATGCATTATATATTTTGATGGTGAGTATCAGACAAAATTTGTAAAATATGATCTATATGTACCATTTCTATATGAATGAATCTATTATTGCACTAACCAATATCATATATAAAAAAAAATCAAGGATTGACAAATACTTGCAATTCTAAATTGTTGATACATAATCTTCATAGGGATTTTTATCCTCTTCATTCAAAATGTTGAATTCCAATAACAATGGTTCATCAAGGTTCATTTTGCTTATTTATTTGAAGTTGTTTTGAAATGAAACATATTTTTAACCTTGGTAATATATAACAAGGTTGGGCACATTCATGTCAAGTGATTTATTTTCTTAGAAAATGAAATCTTGACTCATGCCCAAATTAGAATCATTCTCTACGAGGGGGGGTGGGGTATCTTCAAAATAATTAAAATTTCCTAAATTTTGGCATTTATTTTAGGACTTGTTTTCTATTAGCTCTCCTATCCACATATGGTGTCAATCATTGGTGCTCTACTCAAATGAACTTTGGATGTGAACTTTCTTTTTTTGAGCCAAGAATAACATTGCTAACCATTGAATCTTCTCCTCCAATCAAAGGTATAATTCAGCTCAAGATACCTAAGGAGACGATTCAATTGTAATCACAGAGATGAAATTAGTCGCACTAACATTACTTGTTACATAAATTTAATTGCACAAATGAGCTAGCCCATCCTCCATGATTCAAATTCAAGAGCATGAAGAATTGCAATTAATGGCAAGAGTTTAAAATGGCAATTTCAATGTTAGGAGGCATTCACATTTGGAGGTGCAATTGGGCTATAAATAAATAAGTAAAAAATCATTCTGTTTCTAAAATTAAAAAAAACAAAAAAATAAGAAAAATGACATGTACAAAGTTCGGCCACATTACAACAATATTGTGGAACAATTCCTAGATTGTTGGGAACTCGTAGCCCTCTACACCCCTCAAATCCCATCTAATAAAATGTTATATTTCCACTTCAACAAGCCATATTTTGTTTACCAAGAAACATACAATTTTCAATCATCCAAGCTCTATTCACTTTTTAGCCCCCTAAGTCCCAAGGCCATTTTTCTGTTAGAAAACACCAAAAAGACTGCCATTTTTGTTGCATTCATCCAAGAAAACAAAAAAGGAATTTTTCTTAGAATACAACCATAGGATCTTGTACTTCACTTGTCTTAAATCATGTGGTAAAAATTTCATGAAGTTTAACCCTATAGATTGGAAGATATTAGCATTCAAAATTGAAAAAGGAAGTTTTTTTGAACATTGGCTTGCAATTTCATATGACTTTGAACGCCATTTGTGGAATTGTTTTGCACTACAAACTTTGAATTTAAAATTATATGTTGAAAAATTGAGTTGAAAGTCTTGGAAAAAAAAATTCAAAAAAACACACTTGACTTTCATTCTTTAAAAAATGGTTAAATAGAAGTACGTCCAAAATTGAAAGAAAGACTAAATGGTTACTATAGCTCTACAATGGGATTGAAACACAATAATTTCAATGGTGAGATTGTTCTAGAAAATAAACTTCTCCTTGTCCAACAATGTTTTTTGAAAAATTGTGAAGATTGAATTAGGAAATAAATCCTGTAAGTTTTTTTTTCAAGAAGATGCTTAGATTGCTCGAAAAACAAGATTGTCCATAACTTTCTCATTACTAGTCCAAATAGATTGAATCAAAGCTTCACATGTAGACAAACATATATTATTTCAGAAAAAAAAAACTTCAAAAATTTAATTTGGAATTTTTGCAAAAAATTGTTTAGTGCCCGCCAAGTTCAATTTGGGCTTTTTGTGGTATAACTTTTGCTTGCGGGCATCAATTAAAATAAAAATTATATTCCCACAAAGCTAATCAGTATTTCCATCTTATGAAAAAGTTTCAAAAAGTTTCATAGAAAATCAAGGTCACAAGAACTTGCCCAAAATCCAATTTATCCCCCGAGGATGAATAGTTGCATTTCTATCCAACACAAGAAGATGCTCTCTCATTCATTGACTAGAAAATGGTCTCCGCATCGTTTAAGGGTTAAGGGGATCTATATTAACTAACCCCTAAAGGACCAACCTGCGTTTTTTGGCAACACATAAATTTTGGGCAGCTCACTACAAATGGAGTTTTTAATTCTTTTTCTTTGAGATTTTCACATAACATGTATCTAAGGAGTAGTTTTCATGACTTTTGACTACATGGTTAAAAAGTTATTGAATGAAATGTGATTTTCAGTGGTTGGCGGGCAGCCCTTGGCGGGTCTGAAAAAAATGACGTTTTTTAGAAATAAAAATTGAAATTGGTTTTCTAGATTTATATATACATGGTAAGCTTTGAATTACTTCATTTTGATCAATGAGTCAAAAGTTATGAAGATTTTTTGTTTGATGGCAATCATGGAAGTATTGGAATCTCTACCCTAAAATAAACTTTGAAGTCCTTCATTTAATTCTTTTTTCAATAATTTTGAAAAAAAAGTAAAAAAAATTTGGGTGTAGATGGTTTATTACAACATTGCAACCATTGGGATTGGCATTCTTGTCACTTTAAATGCAAATGTCTTGCAATCCATATGCTCGAAAAATCTGAAATTTTTGCCACATCTTTCCGAAGTAATTTACTACAAGATCCTATGGTTACATGTGTCCAAAAAAGTTTTTTTTTCCAAAATTTGGTACTTGTACTAGAAATGGAAGTTTTGGAGTGTTTTTGGTGAAAGCATAGTCAAAAACCTTTAGGGGTTAATTTACATTTCACACTATAAATATCTACCTTTATTTTACATCAATAGTGACTAATCCTTGAAGGACCAAGAAGCCCTTTTTAATACAAAATAATTTAATGATCATGATAGCACGTAAATAACAATGTATCACAATTCATATATTAATCCACAATTGAAAAGTTATAAACTAAATACAAGTCCTATAGATCGAGACCCCCATGGTCTTTTAAGGGCAAAAGTGTCCAGAGATTGTATATCATGTTTCAAACTTCTATAGTTTCCCCCATTTAGTCCCTTCAATTGTTTGTTCCCCTATTGAGTGTAGTAATTTGATTGGCTCTCAAGAATTTGAATTAACCCTTGAATGCCGTGGCAGATGTTTTGTGTCGTGTGGATGAGAGAGAATCAACTTTTCATCCTCGGTATTAAGAGTGGAAAGGGAAGATCTTTTCTAGTACTTTCCAATGAATATATTTGGCTTTTCAAAGTAGATGATGTCACACGGTATCAAAAATGCATGATTTCCACACCACCAGTCCATCCTTCAAGGGTTAAGGATATCAAAGTCTACTTTCCATCCATAACTTAACTTGTAGGGCAATACCCAAGGAGGAGGGCATTTTGCGATATAAAGGGCCAACGAGGATGATGACGAGGGACATTGCCCGATGTAAAGCATGAGCAAAAAAATCGAAGTTGGATGAAACACTCATGATGAAATAGAAAAATTGGATGAAGAATCCTTAATGCTCAATTACGAAGGTTTGCTCGCGTAATCGGGCACTACATAGCGGAACCCTTCCAGAAAATGAACGGGCGATTTCCTGGGAGTGGTTTACGTATTTTGACTTCCTTTCAGTTGACGGAGGGTCGTCAAGGTCTAAGCTGTGGAACCACTGACACCTGTCCAAATAAGCGGCTTCCACGGCTACCCGGTCAGGGACTGAGTCAAATAGTGTAGCCTTAAGATTGGGTCTGAGTGCGCTGTGCAGGACTGACCTCCGGTAATCCGGTAACTCCGGTTACTCTGCTATGAAGTGTATGGGCTGAAATCATCGCATAACTTAGAAACAAAATTGGCGGTGAAAAATGCTGTCCATGCAGCATTGGTTTCCCCGGCCACTTGCGGCTGACGGGACTGCATCTTATTGGTTCAGGCCCTTTGGAATGGAAGTTGTCGGTTACATTCGTTTGAAAAAAAGAATACATTCGCGGTAATTAAGGTGTCAATTTTGACAAAGAAGATCAATGGCACATAACATTTAGAGAGTTGCTTGACCATGTAGCTATGGGGCTACTCTTATTGACCCTTAAAGGACATTGTATGCCCGAGGGGCATTTTGAAAGTCAAACTTGAGTTTTTCATATAGTTTTTGATTTTGATTGCTTTTAAGCTTAACTAAGAAAATGCAACTCCAATAATCTACTTTTTATTCCAATTCGATTTTTTTCAAAATGTTTGAAATTGCAAATTTTGTGACACATTGAAGATAGTACCATTAAAGGCTCAAAATATAGCACTTTTTAACTTTTTCTTTTGAATTTCTTTTTGTGTAAGCTCCAAGTATACAACAATTACACCCTGATGTTTGACACCATTATTTCTATTTTTTGTAAAAAGTTTATACGATTTTAAGCATTTTTGTAATTACTATGATTTTTATACTGAAATTTCTTCAAAAACTCATAAGAAATTCAATTTGATGTTTTAAATTACAAAAAAATAAATTAAGTTTTAAACACATATTTCTTCATGTGGAAAATACCAAAATTTTGAAATGTATATTCTAATGTAGAAATCTAATGAAGTTTGACCAAGCCCGAACATGAAATGTCCTTTAAGAGTTAAGTTCAGGTAGTTTGTTGTCAAAGCAACTGCCTTCTAAATGTGACCTCTATGAGTTCGGTTGGGTTCTTTTCTCTCCGCCAGTGCGCTTGCGGCTCGTTGGTATGTTTCTCTTTCTTGCAATAAAATTCCGTTTCATTTGTGACAAAAAAAAAAAAAAAAAAAAAAAAATGGGACCTCTATCTAGATATGAGTGATATATCACTTGAAAAAGCTCTGACAGTCAATGATGAGTTAGATAGGCTACAATGGTCGCTTTAAGAGCATACTATCTTACACCTAATTCCTCATATTCGACAATTAGAAAAAAAAATTGGCAGTAAATAAAAAGTTTGTTTAGTTCAAGACTTTATACCAATTAGGGCCACCTCGCTTGGCCACTCCAAGTCATTCTAAGGGTGCAAGTAAAAAACAACAGCCCCCTACTTTGTACTTGATTAATTTACCTTGTACACCACACACCTAGCTAATTTGGGGCCCCTGATTGCAAGTATGAAACCAAAATTTGCAAATTTTATCATGTATGGAAAATAAAGATTTTGGGCATTTTCTCATGGGGCAAAGCAAGGGATCAGTTCACCCCAGCCAATTCTACATGATTCAAGATTCCACTCAAATTTACTTCACACTACACACTACAGTGGCTCTAAAAGCTTTTTGTTCACTTACAAAAATTACCATAACTAATTGCGAAATTAGACATATTCAACAATATATGACTTGTTGTGGTACAAGATACTTACAAGATATACATTTCCAATCTTTTAAAGAATTTAATCAAGCTTATTAGTAATCTTTTTTCTTAATACTTGACCATGTTAGATTTTTTCAAGATTCTTTAGTGAGTTGAATGTTAATAATTTCATGAATTTTGAAATTTTATTGAGTGAAATTTTATTGAGTGAAATTTTACTAACTAAAATATGACTCCAAATATTTATGAATTTATAATTTATTTCGAGATTAGCCCAAAAAAGTGAGGAAATTTTGAAATGACTATTAAAATATATGTATTATTTTCATGATTTTTTGAAAAAATTTGGAGTGGATTTTATGAAACATTAAAAACTTGGGTTATAATTTATTTGGAAAATCTCACTTAATAAAGTCCTAAAATTGATGATGTTTTTATCTTAAATTTCCAAAAACAAATTTTCATTCCCTTTCCTAAAAGAATATTTGAATTTTTGTACTTGTTATAAGAAAACTCACTAATAATTTTGATTTTAAAATAAAAAAATAAAAAATGTTATTTTAAAAAATACCTATTTTAAAAGTTAATATTAAAAAAATATATACAATTTATCGCACCATTCAGATGCATTACTTGCAATTAAAAGTAATGCATCGTACCAATGCGATAAATCGAAATGTAATGCATCATAATGATGCGCCAAATTGTATATTAATGTACAAACCCATGAAACAACAATAACCACATGATAAATGTAGGCAAACCAAAGGTTCTAAACTTTGAGATGAAGTTATGTGAAAGTTATGGACTACTTTGTCTTTTAGGCAATCTAAGAATTTTTTTGAAAAGATAACTTGTAGGATTCATTTCTAAATGCAATTTTATAATTTAACTCCTAAAGTTCCATGACTTTGTTTTCACCCAAAATGCTCCCAAACTATCATTTTTAGTACAAGTAGCAAATTCTTGAAAAAAAACTTGTTGATTGACACATATAATCATAGGATCTTGTAGTATGCTAACTTGAGAATATGTGGTAAAAATTTCAGAAATTTCCACCGCATTGATTGCAAGATAAAAGCATTCAAATTCATTGAGATCATTTTTTGGGCTCTGCAAAAAACAGGGCAGATGCACTTCACAAGATTACTTTTCTATGAAAATATATTCAAAATATTGGTACATCTTTGTATTATTTTTCCTAGACAAGTTTGCCACATGCTTGAAAATTTTTWACCCCTAAAGTCCCCAAGTGTCCCATCGGGGGACACTTGGGATTTTGGGCAGGCTTGTGTGATCTCAATTTTTGACACAATTTTTTGAAACTTTTTTTGATGATAAAAAACCACATTAGCTTTCTGAAAACATAATTTTTGTCTCAACCGGTGCCCGGGGGCAAAAGTTATGCCATACTATGCATAAGTTTCAGTTCGTTGGGCAAAAACAAAAAAATCACAAAAATATGATTTTTTTTTTCATTTTTTTCTCATAGATTATATTTTTGTGTACATCTGAAGCTTTGATTCATTCTATTTGGCCAAATAATGAGAAAGTTATGGACAATCTTGTTTTTCGAGCAATCTAAGCATCCTCTTGAAAAAATAACTTATAGGATTCATTTCTAAATGCAATTTTCACAATTTTTTGAAAAAAATTGTTGAACAAGGTTAAGTTTACTTGCCAAAACAATCTCACCATTGGGATTATTGTGTTTCAATCCCATCTTAGAGCTATTAACCATTTAGTTTTTTTTTCCAATCTTGGACCTACTTCTACTTAACAAATTTTTAATGATTGAATATCAAGTGTGTTTTTTTTAAATTTTTTCCCCCAATCCTCAACTTGAATCTTCAATACATAAAATTTTAATTTCAAGCTCAATAGAGCAAAAAAAATTGATTAGAAAGCTCCAAAGCCAAAAAATCTACTCATAGAATGTATAAAAAAAACTTATTTTTTTCACTTTAAACGCAGGTATCTTACAATCTATGTAGTCAAAGTTTGTGAAAATTTTCATACACATTTATATACTAGTCTAGTGCAAGATCCTACGGTTAGATATGCAAAAAAATTGAAAATTTTGAAAGCTTTGCACCTTGCAATAGAAATGGCAATTTTGAATGGATTTTGAGAGAAAAAAGGCCTTGGGACTTTAGGGGTTAAATCATTTGGAATTGTACAACATATAGGAAAAAAATAGTAAGTACACAATAGTAGAGAATGATTCAAAATACTAAATGGAATTGAAAAATGCTAATCCCAATGGTTTCAATGTTGTAATAATCAATCTACATCCTATGATTTTTTTTTCCCCAAAATATTGAAAATTGAGTAAGATAAAGGACTTTAAAGTCTATTTTATAGTAGACAATTCATAATTGCTTGCAAGCAAAAATACCTCATAACTTTTGTCTCATTGATCAAATTGTAATGATGCAAAGCTTTCCATGTACATATAACTCTAGAAAACCAATTCCTCATTTTTGTTTTTGAAAATAATCATTTTTCCAAATCTGCCCGGACTGCCCACCCGAGGAAAAAAATAAAAAATTAGGCCATAACTTTTGACTCATATTTACAAATTTCATGAAATTTAGTGCATATGAAAAATATTCCTCGTCCCCACCTTCTATCAAAATTTGGGCCAAAAATATGGAAATCTCCAATCACATGTACTTGCCTGAAATTTCTATGTAGCCCCAAAACGCATATTGGTCCTTTAGGGGTTAAAAAAAGAAGTTTTATATGGTTTAGTTTGCTTTCTAGAACAATCTCACCATTGAAATTAGTGCGTTTTAATTCCATCTTAGAGATATTAATATTTAAAATTTTCCTTCTATGTACTTCTATTAAACAATTATGAAGCAAAAAAAAATTCTTGAATTTTTTTCCCTAGACTCTCAATCCAATTCCCCACCATAAAGATTTAAACCTCAAAACTTTGTTGTGCACAAACTTTGAATTATGAGGGTTCAAAGTCAAATAATCTAGTCCCACAACTTGCAAAAAAAACTTGTTTTTTCACTTTAAACCAAATATCTTCCAGTTTGTGCAGTCAATTTTTTTTCAATGTTTCCTACACATTCTCATACTAGTTAGGTGTAAGATCCTATGGTTAGGTGTGCAAGAAAATAATTTTCAAAATATTTACTCTTTGCAATAGAAATGGAAAATTTTGAACGATTTTAAGCAAAAAAAAGGCCTTGTTGGGTTGTTCCAATAGTGGTTGAAAATTTGAATTTTTCTCCAATTTTAAATTTGTGCACTAAAAATAGAAATTTTAGAATAATTTTAGAATCTTTTTATTCAAATCTAATATAAATTCATGAGATTTGAAAAAATCTCTTAATTTATAGATGTAAATATTTGTGTTGACCATTAGGATTTTGATTCTTCCAAAAAAAATTTGAATCTTTCTCATGTAGTTTTGGGGGGAATGGAACCTCCTCTGAATGCAAGATTTTTTCTGTGTATGTTAGACACCTCTATTATCTTTGAAAATTCACATGCAAGTAACTACATACCCAATGGTTTGAGTTCCCAAAGTTGGATATTGCTTCCTTCTTCACTAAGTATACTCAATATATATTGACCTTGTTGAATAGGGCCCACAATTTCTTTTCTTCTAACTTCAAATGTAATAATCTTGAAATTTTTTTGGTCAAATTATTTGAATTTTTCTCTACAAATTCATATAGACAGTAGTCTTATACAAGTTTATTCAATTGAAAGTTTGAAAATGTTTTAATATTTCGATTTCGCTCAATGATCAAGAAAGTGACAATTTGGGACACTTTTGTAAAAAGTAGTCAAAGTACAAAAAAATCCATGCACATCTCATGTCAAATACAAAAAAGAAAAAAACATGTTGCAACCATGGCTAGGCTTCTAGGTTATGGACAATTCCTCTAAAAATCCTTTGTTGGAATGATGATCGAGGGTTCTATACATTGATACATACTGTATAAGGTGAACACATCCAAAAATGTACCTATAACCCATTATGGACGAATAGATATTTATTGAAAGTGTCCCCAAAAGTGCTATTAAACCATTCTCTTACTTAACCCTTAGAGTCCTATTATTCCCTTAAGGGACAATTTGGAGTTCGGATAGGTTCCTATGATGTAAATTTATTTTTTGTTTTTTTGAAACTTTTTAAGGGCATTTATTTTCTTAGAGCTTTGTAAATATATAATTTTTATTAAAATCCATAATTGGATGAAGAAGTTATAATTTTTTTTAGTGAAATCGAATTAGAAAAGCAAGCTGGTGATCAACTTTTAGCTTGACTTTGGAAGGGATCAAGCACTTTAAGAGACTTGCAAATGGCACCCGAGCCTCAGAAATTTTCTTTTTTACGCTTTTTGCTCATTATTGTGTTAAGTTTAGTTAAAAAACCAATAATGAGGGGTATTTCCAAAGCATATGGAAGAAAACCCTATAATTACGGGAGATGAGCCCTAATTATTTGGAAGTGTTTCAAAATTACTTAGATTACTATTTTTGGTGCTTTAGAAATGATAGAACATGGATTAGAGTTTGAAATCAACTTTAAGCCCATTTGCAAGATAGTGAGAAATAGTGTCAATTGGGTCTTTGGTGGAATCTTGGACAAAAGACTTGTGGTAGTGATAAACAAGGGTCCTAGAAGCATCTTGAGCCAATCGGTAAGCTTCCAGATAGAAGATTTTGTCCGATCACGACATTGGGCAAATTGTTAGAATTCAAGGGGAAATTTCGCGAGACGAAGCATCATCGCCACCAAGAATCAATGGAGGATGTTTAGGTGATAAAACACGCCATGAGCGCAATCTTCACAAAAAGTTTGAATCCTACAGGGGGCTACCGTGATTGTGTTTTGCCCCCCCCCCCCCCCCCGGTGGTGCTAATATGGGAAAAAAAAATGAAAAAAAAAAAAAAAATCTTTTAATTTTTAAATTAAATTTAAAAAATAAGTTTTTTAAAAATAAGGCTTAAGATGACGTGTTGCTGACGTGGTCGTAGCAGTGCCATGTCATATCCAATTTCTTTAAAGTAAATTTTTTTTTCTCTAATTGCACCGGAACTTGCGGCCCCTTCCAAGGTTCAAACTTTTTGTAATGGATAATCCTTCATCTTAAAATTCTCTTAGTGATTAATTCACTTATATATGTTTGAATAGCCATAAAAATTTACAAGGTGACACCTCTAATTCTAAATGGGTGTGTTTATCAAATGCCCAAAATCACAAAACCTTAAAATTGTAGCTTGAATTTAGGGGGAGCAGACCTCTCTGCATTAAAACAACCATTGAATCTTCATCATTGCTCTAAATGAATCAAAAGTAGGATTGTTGGAAAGATAACCTCTTTCTCTACCATCTCCCCAACTTTCAGCTTCATTAATGCTACTATCCTCTTGATTTTGTTCATCGAAATTGAACATCATGTTTGAAGTTGACAATAAATTTCCTCGCATTAAAACAGTTGCCAAGTCTTCATCGTTGCTACAAATGAATTGAAAGTAGGCTTATTGAAAAGTTCACTTAAATGCACTAGATCACCAAGTTTCATTTTCAAATTCGTTGTGGCCTTTCCGATCTTAACCCGCAAAGTTGCTACCCTCATCTAAGATCTATTTCCTAGCTCTAACTTCAACCAACCTCCTTCTAAGCTATGGAGGGAATTGGGTCAAACTTATTCAACAAATTTATCTATTTACTTATCATAGATCTCTTGACAACTATATTTTCTCAATCACCGCTTCCAAAAAACACATAAAGAGAAAGAGAAGAGAAAGCAAAAAACAAATAGGAGAGACAAAAGCTTTAATCCCTATATATACACCTACACTAAGAGCCGTTTGTTTAGGGATTCATTCATTAATATTTCATCCCTACACCAATTTACTGAAATTTCCAATAACTTGCAGGAATCCTCAATACCTTGTTGTTTTTTCAACAATTTTAGAGAGCATTTCACAATGTTGGTGTTCTACTAGTTGTTTTATCTCTACTAATAAGTTTTGTATTTTTTGCGTTTGTGTTTTTGATTTGCAAATTATATTTTCTACAATTTTTCCCATGTAGTAGTTTGATTCTAATTCATCTACATTTGAATGTTGACTTAATGTAATTAAATTCACATTTTTATCTAATGACTTTTGGATTTCAAATTCTTAATATTTCTTTAGGCTTTACTCATAATTGTTGCATGATTTCAAGTTCCTAAAATTCACACTATTGTTGTAGAAGTTCTAATTCTCTCTATTGAAAATCAATTAGATCATGATTATATCTTGGATCCCTCCAACTACTATTTCTTCACTTATAATTTCATCTAAATTGTCTGATTTTTTTTAATTTCAAGTTGTGAGCCAATGTGGTGGCTCCCAGGGGAAAGGAACTTTTTTTAATCTAAATAGAAAGCAAAACTTTCCTAAGAGCCCCTAATTACAGCTAAGATTCAACAAAAATAATCAATAGTGTCAATATTGCCAATGATGCCAAGTAATGAATAGTGTTAAATAATCAACCATGTCAAAGCAATCAATTGAAAGACTGGAAATCAAGAAAAAACATAGACATGGACAATTTGGTGGGGCTTGAGGGTGAATATGGTTGAGGATCTCTAAGCCCCATAATTGTGATGTGGGCCTCAAAATTTTCTTTTTTTGCTTTTTGCTTAGTTCATGTAGTATTTTCGGTGAAAATGATAGAATTAGGTTATTCACAGTGTATTTTGCGGAAGCCCCTATAAATCTAGTATATTAGTCCAGAAATTCCGGACAGTGCCTTAAAACCTTTTGTTTTCATCTTTTAATGTCCAATTAGGTGTTCCAATGACCAAATAGATGATTGAAAGCAGTTATCACCGTAACGGACACAATACTCAAAAACACCTAATTCAGTTTAAAATAGGAGGAAACCTCTAAAATGAGAGTGTTAGATGTTTAGATAATAAAAGTTACAAATCCAAAGTAGGAACGTTCTCCCTAATTCTTAGCAAAACATCCAGAATGACCTTATAAAAGTCACTATGCAATTTGCAAAAATTGGAAACAAACACTTTGTACTTTCTAGATAAATCCCACGGACACAAAGAATTCATGACCAAAGGTTAGACAAAGGTGTTTTTAGCATGAAAATTTGTCAGGAATGCAACGACAAAATTGGTTCGTGAAGATTTCTTAGCACGAGAATGATTCTTTTCCGAAGGAATTAATTTAACACCTATTTTTCACCTAGCGTATTCAACGGTCTACGCACCTGGTTGTTGATTGTGCTTTGCGAGGCCCACAATAGGGAACAATAGTACAAGATCTCACCCATTCAAAGCTTGGGGCCTTAATGAGCCGCTCAAACAAGGGTGAGAAATAGTGTACTCCTTAATTTATTATTTTATGTAGAAAGTGGGAGTTGGATGCAAAACTTGGCACTTAGATTATGAGAGCCTTTTAGAAGTTATTCAGAAAGTCTCATATTTTTTTGAATTGCAAAAGATAACTCCATGGGAAGTCAACTACGTTCACTGGCACTTAGAAATTCATAGAATTTTTTTCAGGTAATGATAAAATTCCTTAAAATATTAGAATAGACTATTTTAGCAAAAATAAACTCTTCGCCAAATTTCACAGCATTCTGATTCCAACAAGTACTAGAACCAACGGCAATAACAATTTCTAACAAATTTGTAAGATTCTTGGCAAGTTGACCGACGTATTGGGAGCATATAATGTGCAGATGAAGCCAACTTGGACTCTTCTCTGACATTCTTGAACCTTCCAAACAACCTTGGCTAGTCTAAACATTGAGAAAAAATAAACTCCGACTTCTGGATTTTCCACCTTTCTTACTACTTTGCAATTTCACTTTTGCTTGCAAATTGGTCTCAAAAATAGGGGTATGCAATTCCATAGATCTATGTGGGCCTTCAAAAGGCAACGACGCATTCCATTTGGCAATTGGAGATTTTCTCCAAAAGTTAGAATGGATACATCAATAAAATTGAAGTTTAAAAGTTAATTTTTAGTTTTTTCCTAGGAGTAGTTTGTTAGGTAATTGGAGGGGAAAAGAGACCTTGGAAGGATATACAAGGCCTTCTTCCTCTCACTTTGCACCCCTTTTCTTGATTTCTTGCTTACCTCCTTGTTTTTGCCAAACTCGATGGCATTGTTTGATTTTTGGTTATTTAGCCAAATAGCTCATGTTTTAACTGCTATTGAAGCGTTTGTGACTATTATTGTGTTTTAAGAGTTCTTTTCAAAGGACGTTGGGGTCTCTTTGAAGAAGTCTTGTTGTGCATGCACACTTTGCCTTTGTTATTAACCAAGCCTTGTTTTTTCATGAGATTATTGGAGTACTAACAAACTTACATGTAGTTGAGTCTTTGTTGTTTAAGTACTAACCGTAGACAAGTTTTTGTGAGAGTTTTTTCAAATTCAAGTTGGAAAAAATCTCACAAGTGTTTGAAATCTCACAAGTGTTTGAAAATCTCACAAGTGTTTGAAAATCTCACAATTGTTTGAAAATTCTTGAGTTTGTTCCTAACCCAAGTGTTTGAATTTTAACGTTGTATGTCTTTAAAATTCCATCTGAGGTCAACTTTAGAGTGGAATCTTAAACTTGATGTTGAAAATCCCCCCCTAAAACCTTGATGAAGGAATTTGTGGTCCTAAGTGATGTTATGTCACTTTGAGAAGTTTGGATATATATTTTCTTTGATTATTTATGTATTTTGTTCTTTATAATTCGGACTTAACATCCTAGATGACAAAACTTCGTTTCCAATCACAATATTTCATTTTTTTTTTTTTTTGAAACAAATGGACAATTCCCATTAAATTAATGAAAGTATTTCAGTGTTTTGTTTATTTAGAAGGATCCCCATAGAGAGACCCCAAGATTAGTGGCGAGTAATAGCTAAGGTAGAAGGCTCGAACTCGGATCGGGCATTTTGAATGGAACATGCCTCAAAGGTACATTCTGCTTTCTTCAATTTATCAAAATGTACCAACGATGTACATTTTAGGGGTGGTCGCTTTTAGAGCCGTATGGTGTTTTGACTTCAAAATTTCATAACTAATTCCATGAAGCTTCAAAAAATATAAAACGACTTCATCCAAATATCAATTCTCCTTGTTTTTCAAGGAAAATTTATTGAAAAATATTTGAAGGTGCATCACCTCCCTAAAATTCAGTTCCAGCCCTTAGAGCATCCCCACTAGCCTCTTCCCCATCCCTATCCCTATCCCCATTCTTCATTCAAAAATATAGGGATGGGGAAGCCACTTCCCACCCATGCTTCTCCAAAACAATACTTTATACTAAATCTAGGCAAGGTAAAGTCAACATGCACTTGCAAATATAGTAACAAGGGAAAAGTAATAGTCCAACGCCAAGTCATGGGAGCACACATCATGCAACCATAGTAAATTCAAGAATAGGGTTTACCATTTCCCAATTCCCTATCTCCATCCAATTTAGGGAATTGGACCTCCCAATTCCCCAAATTTTAGAGATATGGTAGAGGGACCCATTCCTAACCAGCACCCCATTACCAATCAATAGGGTGTTGTATTTCCGACCAAGGCAGAACAAATTTCCATTTTCTCCTTGGAATGCGTGTTTTTTATTTTTTCAAGGTTTGGACCAATAAGTTCATGACACATAAGTGAGCAAGAAAGTAAGAAGCAATGAGCGGGAAAGTAGTTCGTGAATGATCGGAGTTGGATGACTCTACATGTTGATCATGGGTCAAGCCCAACTTTGGCCTTTCAAAATTCATAGTAATTTCATTGTAAGAGATAAAATTACCAAAGTTTTTGCAATTTCCATCATTTTAGTCAATGCACCTCTAAAAATATTTGCTTTGCCAAACACTATATTGCTTATTTGATCGGTTATGGGTCCCTCTACCATAGGGGATGCTCGTGGGAGGGGGGTCTTCCTTATCGGAATGAATTTCATCCGGATAGGGATAGGGAACTCCCATGGTGGGGATGCTCTTAGATGGTCTACTTATGGACCTCCTACCTTAGTAGAATTAAGAGTGGAGTCCACAGTCTTTGTGAATTTAGTCTGCACACAGTAGCCAGTGGGCACAAACCAACCAGTGGTCATTACATCTCAAACTAGATGGGCCAGTCCTCAACCAACTAGCCAGGCTAGTACACTGCAACCCAACTGAGCTTAGTCATCTGATTGAATGAACCCATTTGGTTCACATACAACATACATTGGGATTATTGTGTTTCAATCCCATCTTAGAGCTATTAACCATTTAGTTTTTCTTTCAATCTTGAACCTACTTCTACTTAACAATTTCTTAAAGATTGAAAATCAAGTGTGTTTTTTTTAATTTTTTTTTCTAGATTCTCAACTCAACTATTCAACATAAAAAAATTTAAATTCAAAGTCTGTAGTGCAAAACATTTTGACAAATGGCGGTCAAAGTCATCTAAAATTGCAAGCCACTGTTCAAGAAAGCTTTCTTTTTCCACTTTGAATGCTCATATTCTGCAATCTATATGGTCAAAACTTCATGAAATTCTTACCACATGATACAAGACAAGTGAAGTAGAAGATCCTATGGTTAGATTTTAAGAAAAAATATTTTTTTGTTTTCTTGGATGAATGCAATAAAAATGGCAGTTTTCAATGGTTTCTGACAGAAAAATGGCCTTGGGACTTTAGGGGTTGAAAAAAAATTCAAAATCAATAGAGAAAAAATCATAAGTTATGGAGGTTCAAAGCCAAACTAATGCAGCTCAACAAGCTGCAAAAAAAACTTGTTTCCTTCACTTTAAACGCAAATATCTTGCAATCTACACGGCCTAAGTTTGCGAAATTTCTTCTACACATTCTTATGCAAGTCTAGTCCAAGATCCTATGGTTAGATATGCCAAAAAAACATTTTAATTTTTTTTGGCTCTTATATTTAGAAACAACAGTCTTGAGTGGTTTTTTTTATGGGAAAAAGGCCATGGGACTTTAGGGGTTAAACAAGTGAATCCTACGGTATCAAAATGGATGATTTCTACGGTCACGAGTTTGTCCTTCAAGGGTTAATTAACCTCAGAAAGATGTGGGTCCCTATGGAAATCATCATTTCTGAAACCACGGGAACAATTGGTATTAAAATATTCAAAAAACTCATTTGAAGTTAAAGTATTATAGAAGATCTTCCCTTTCCACACAAAATTCTGAGAATGAATAGTTGCACATGGAAATATACTCTATCACCAATCGGACTCTAAACGTCAATCGGACACTAAACGTCCCCACGTCCTTCCTGGTGTAAATCCCAATTGTCAAAAGAACTAAATAACTTTTAGCACCAAAATGGGTCCCCAATCTACTCTACTTTTTAGCAAATGATTGGTTGTTTTCATCAAAGTCGAGCTGACTTGCACTATGACATTTGATGCATGAGTCCCAACTTGGGTTTGAAAATAGTAATACACCATCAAAGAGACCTTGACTTTTCCATATCTGGATTGAGTGTGTCAAATTAAGAGAACGAATCCAGTCAGTTTTTTTTTATTTTTTATTTCTTTACATTTTTCATAGGTATGATTTTGATATTTTTCCGCAGAATCTGCAGGCAATTTGGCGCTTACTCCACTCAGCATTCAATAATACGCTTAATATAAAACCAACTGACAACTTGAGTTGCCTGAAACTTATTGTCAGACATGATCATGTAAGCTTCCTCCTTGGTCAGCATATGACAATTGTCCTTGCAACAATTTATTACTCCAGCAGTCTGACGGAGATCTGTCTATTTTAAATGAACAGTGAAAAATGAAGATAAAGTCCGTTTCATTTGTGTCAAAAATAAATAAATTAAAAGTAAATAAACCCTTAAAGGATGGACCTATCACTGCGGAAAGAGTGGGGTGCAAAATGTAGTGCTTGACCGAGGGGAAAAACATTGTTCACACATGTTTGGCTTTAGAAAAATTGTACAAACCAATACTTGAAGCTACCCATTCAAAAATTGAAAGAAGGGTAGTGTGGCACAAAACACTTTCATGTGAAAATCTTTACTATCTTCATAGAATTAAGCTCACCTAAAAATATGGAAGCAATTAAAACACTAAATTTGACTTCCCGTGATGATTGAAATAAGGTAGCAACACCCATAACCGCCACTATACCCACAACAGTCACTAGAGTACCTTTAAATTGTCTCCAAAGGTACCTTGCCAAGCTTAATTGTGGTTGGTGGGCTCTGATTTTTTAAAATTTTGGTGCTAGAATCAAGGCAGATTTACTAGACTACGGTTTAGGGTGCCCTAGGAAGGTCTACTTCGAAAATTCATAGAAATTAGATGCCTCATCCAAAAATTTTATTTGTTTTTTTGAAAATTCATGATTTTCAATTGCTAATCTAGAAAAAATATTTTCTGTTCAAAAAGGTGCCTTCAACTGTGCTGAATTGCTTATTTTGACGGTTATGGGTGTTGCTACCTTATGTGTGGTTACTTTCACATAAAGAACGGATGAAAATTAGCGAGTGTCCACTCACCAGAGGAGATTTTGGTCATCCAAAGGACGCAAACATCCGCCTCGTCCTTTAAGGGTTAAAACGAAGATAAGCTTTTATTTCTTTACAATGGAATTGCTTTTCATTTGTGTAAAAAAAAATGGGGTTGATCCGTAAAGGAGTGAGGCTCATTTTGGGAACAAATTGTGAAAAACTGCTATTTTTTAGGGTAGAGAGAAGAAAACAAAACAAAAAGTTTTGTTTTTCAAAATTCAACCGTACAAATTTGTACTAGACTACTATAGGAATGTGTGGAAAAAATTTCAAAAACTTAAACTGCACGGATTGAAAGATTATAATGTTTGAAGCTAGAAGAATTTTTTTTAAGCTTGCCCGATTGGGCCAGCAGACTTTAAAACCTCCTAGAGTGAAATTTTAATCTACACATGGTTATTTTTTTGACATATACATCTTGTATCATGTAAATTACACACGTGCCAAAAATCAGCCTTAAAAGAGTAGTTTTGCACATGTTGTCTGAGCTGCCTAGACAGTTTAGGGCAACATAACTCTTAACCCACGCACCCGATCGAAAAAAAATACATTTTCTAATACAGGGTACATGTCCAAACCTTCAGTCAAAATTTGAAAAACATCCGTTAAAAAAAATGACTTCATATGCACCTACTCAAGATTACTTGCGTACGTTCAATGGTCATTTGGTCCTTTAGGGGTTAATAAAATTGTGCAAACTAAGTATCCAATGAAATTGTTTTATTTATAGTTTGTAGAAGTATCAAATATTTAAAAATGTGGAATCAATGAAGATATCTACAATAAGAGGGATTTTAAAAAGACCCATACTAATTATTTGACATTTGACACTACAGAAATAACTACTTTTGTTGTACATCAATAGTTACTCAAGTGGATAAGGGATGTACATTATGTTTCAAACATCTATAATTTTCCACAACAAGTCCTTTTGATTTGATGTCACCTTCAACACTCCTACTTAGTGTAGCAAGGTATCCAACACAAACAGTGTAACCATGAGGGTTGTCTTGAGTAGAACAACAAAATTAATTTATTGATTAGTGGGATTTTACATCCGCACTCTAACCAATCCCTACCACAGCTGTATAGTGTGAATGTAATTGTAGCTAGAATTTGGAAACTAGAATGTAGTAACCATAGTCAATGTCATAGTCTTTGTTCAAATGACACAACCAATAAAGTAGTAAATAGTGGTACATTCAGGATTTATGAAAATAATAATAGACAACACAAGTATTTGGAAATGTAGCTTTCGCTTCCTTCGAATAGCCCATATAAGATAAGTGCGTCTTCAAACTTAATAACTTCAACAATAAACGAATGATTGTGCTAAATTGTCCTATTAGTATTGGTGCAAAATTAGTGTCACCTACATAAAATTGTCTTGTAAAATCTAAAATTTGAAGGAATCTCTATAAGAAAAAGATACTTCAATGTACACTAAATTATGTATTTATTTTGTAATTAGTGTGATTTTCATGAATTAGTATCTTATGCACAAGTAGGACAAATCAATGTGGTTTGGCTCAAACTTCTCTTGGCACACTATTCCAAACAAACTGTTAGTCTGTTTCCACTAAACCATTGAAGGCCCAAGATGATAGACTCAAAGTAAGAGTGACCTTCTTATACATGAACCACAAACTTTGTAGATAATTTATTGTGATTTAAATGAAATAAGGAGATTTAATTTACATCTATTGAAGAATGTCCCCAAAGGACACTACAATGGAGGGAGAAAAATAATCTTATTAAAAGAAAAACAAATAAGGGTGAGTGAAAAACAACATAATAACAACATAATAGTTTTTCACAATTTGCTTCTTCAAACCAATATCGGCCAATTGTCAATGACAAGGATATAGGGATTTCCAATTGTTTTAATAACATTTCACCAATTCCACTTTTCCCAAGGCTCTAGAGCCAGTCAAACATTTTTTATTATAGCATATTACACAACTTAAAGACATCAATGTTAGTAGTTTAAAATAGCATAAGTAGGTGTCTTCATTGTGCAATGAACATTTGACTTTAGAGCTTGTTGTAACTTGGGTCTCACAATCAAAATTATGAATTCAACAAAGTTAACTATTCAAAATCACAAGTCCAACACATTGTATTCAAAATTTCAAAGACAACATATATTCAAAAAATTACAAGTACATTATATCTATGTGAATGTAAACACATTTACATGGACATTATATCTAACTCTCATCATGAATGTCAAGGTGATAAATCCAAGTGCCCAAATTCCTATGAGACACATTGTCGGAGCATGCCAAACCTCTAAGGTAAAACAACCCATTGTAGTCAAAATAAGAAGTTTGCCTTCATGCCCTTGCTAAAACATGTTAATTTTTTCCCATGTAAAGACAAGTGTGAGAAACAATGAGAGCAATTGACAACTAATGAATTTTTGAAGTATTCAGCCCATAAGTGTTTGTGGACTACTCCATAATCAACAAAATTAGCATCCATAATGCTCATTTTACACACCTAAAGCAATTACAATAATTTCTAACATGGAAGGCCTAAAAAAATTACTTCCTACAATGAAAGGACATTGAAAAGCTAGAAGTTCCTAATGAGGTCATTGATCACTCCATTGGTGTTAGGTAAGACACTGATTGTGGCCCAAATATCATTTACTCAAAAATTCATGATGGGGTCCGAAAAAAATCCATAATAGTGTCATTTATGGGATCTTTTGACAGCAATGGGTTGTTCTACCTTGCATTGTTGTTGCTCTCACTTCTTGCTTCCACTTCAATTTAAAGTGGAAGCACCCTCACTCATTCTTGCAAAAAAGTAGGGACCTCAGTAATTCATAATGGAAGGTATACATTCCATTGCGGTGAGACGACCCATAGTGGGTACCTAATGACCCCATGATGGTTTTTAGGCCATAATTAATGTCATAACCGGCCCCCCATGGAGTGATTAGTGACCTCATTAGGAGCACCTTACTTTATGAGTGTAAATCATTGTAGGAAGTGACTTTTGAAGGCCTTCCACATTAGAAATTATTGAGACCACTTTAGGTGATTACGATGAGCACATTGGATACAAATTTTGTCTGTTATCAAATATTCAAATAGCCTACTGACTCTTTTGGGCAGATCACTTCAAAAATTCATACTACTAAATTCATCCTTTGTTTGAAAAATACAATTGCTCTCACTATTTCTCACACTTTTCTTCAACCCTTGAACAATGCGGAGGTGACCTTGGAAATCATCAATTTCTAAAACCGAGGGAATCATTGGCCTAAAAAAATGCAAAAACAATTGTTGGAAGTCAAAGCACTGTAGAACATCTTTCCTTTCCACCTCAAATTCTGAGGATGGATAGTTGCATTTCTGTCCTACAGAGAAAGATGCTCTCTCATTCATTGACCAGGAAATGGCCTTGGCGTCGTTTACGGGTTAAGTGGGAAAAAATTTGAAAATTTTCAGCAATGGCATGAGGGCAGGCTCCAAATTCTGACCACAACGGGCTCTCTTACCGTAGTGTGTAAATCCATTCAAGCTTCCAATGTGTATGGTAAGCACTTACGAAATGGTAAGGTAAGTCCCTTCCAAATGTGTMTAGTAAGTGACTTCCAAATCGATAAGCTTCCAATGTGTAAGGTAAGCAAGTGATTCATTGATCGCCACATGAGCAATGATGCGTAAGGTAAAAATCCAAAACATTTACGTTGATGGGGGAGACATGGCGACTTCCCAGCGCTTACTTTATCATGATGGAGGTGMGACAAAGCAGTTATGACTGACAGCCCCCCCCTGAAATGGCGAACTCCAGCGCAGCAGTGCCATCGAACTTAACTTATTGTATGCTAAATTGATAACTTCTTAATTTATCCCCATTCCGTCCGAAGATACAGGAACACTCACACACGCTCATCACTGTTTCTCAATTCTCACAACGTTACCTTTCTGGACGCCCTCCTGCAGCATTTCTGCTGCCAGGCAGTCCACTTGACCCTCTCGCCTTCTTTTGTTTTTTCAAAGGAAGAGAACGGCATTTCATTGCCAAGCTAGGAAGAAGAATGAGCTGACAACCAAGTCCAAGCCAAGGAGTGCTGTACCCCAAGGGCAAGGGAGATCGACTCATCAGGACGACGGACTACTTCAGAAACTGAACGTAAGACACACCTTGCATTGACCCTCTTCTCCAGTCGTGCCTGGCAGGAAGCGCCGTCGGTGGGTACACATTGTGCTTGGCAAGCACATCTTCAATCCGCAGATGTTAAACTTATTGCATAGCAGAGTTCCAGTCGCGTCTCCCAAAGTAGCAGGAATTCCCGGGATTGCTGGGCCGGGATACTGGACATTGATGTGTCAAGGCAAGCAAGCTCACTGTGTACGTTATGCTTCTGTGTACAGTAGGAAGGTTTAGCTAGCTGCTGGTCAGAGGCAGGGATTGTCAGGTGCATAAGTAAGCTCAGGACTTTCAGAAGTCTGCCTGCCAATTCGTGTTCTACGTCTGTCTCTCAGAGTCCCAGGTGGCGTACTTGGATCGATCAGCACTTCAGCAGTGCAATCAGTTACTGAGGTGTTGGCGTTGCTGCAGCAGCAGCAGCCGCAGCCGCAGCCGCATTCATGTCCTCATCAGGGTCACAGGCAACCTGGTATCATTGCTGAASCTGGGGTGACGGTGACGGCCGCGTGAGTCATGGTGAGGCAGTGACGTGGAGTTGAAGTCACAGTGAAGCTCGGATGAATTAACTTAACTTAATATTGCTGCCCTGGGAGTGATGTTTCGTTGTGGCTTTCAGTGGGTTGATGCAGGGAGGAAGGTAAACAGTCGAACCAGTAGTCGTCTTTGGGGGCAAGTGAGCTCAATGCCGTGCGGCTTCGTTTTCGTTCCAACTCTGTTTGAACTCAAACCGTGTTTACATGTCGAGTCAGAAGTGCTACCCTCTGTCGAAACCGCATTAAGAAACCGAAGGGAAATCTACCTCGGAGGTCTGAAACAGCTTTGGAAGTGCAGAATGCAGTGGCGTGGATTTGAGCAACTTTGGGTTTGAGCCTCCATGAGTAGTGCACTACATGGTATCCCTCCTACGGCGGTTACTCATTGCCTGTGTCATTATTTTGTGAAACTTGCAGTGTGAGGAGGTTAAGGATGAAATTTTGAGGTGGAGGAACATTGTGGATGTAACCATCAGAAAACGAAGTAGCAGAGTGTGACATTGGAGCTCCCAGCTGAATCAGGACAGGGAAGAAGGGCGTATTTCTTGGTCCTTTGTTGACCTATTTCAAGAAGACCAGGGTTAAGGGGAGCTTTAGGTTTTGCGGATTACCGGAAACTGAAAATCCGTGAAGTGGATATGATCAGTTGAAGAGTGTGATTTGGTTGCAAGACRGTCGGAAATCTCAAAGTTTGAACAATGTTAGGGATTCGGACATGGCTGAAGCACGCGCCTGTGGTTTGCCCTTACACGGACTCGGTAAGCATTTYCACCTTTYTGACACTCTTCCTTGTAATCGTTCATGCTTCTGATCTTCCCTGCAACTCCATCTTGGCTATTCGTTGAGCTTTGAATGCTGCCAGATCGAAGCTGTACTTGGGGGTACTCGTCCCAGCATTAGTTTCCTTGAGAATTTTTCCAATTTCTTTTTGAGTAAAGCATTGCAGGCTCTGTTACAGTTTGTGAAATGGTCCATAGTAGCGTCCTTACCATGTTTGCGTACATATTGGTAACGTTTCAACGAATATTTAGCTTGAGTAATGAAGATTGGGACTGAAAGATGGTGAATGACTATTTGCATATCACTTGGCACTCTGAAAGTTCAAATTTTGAACTGATGATTTCGGTTTCACTGTGACACTCATTGTTGTAGTGTGTCCGATTTTGTTAGCAGTCTTTTCTTTGGTGGGCAGCAATGAAAACCTGCGTTGCTTAAATCTACTGAATGAAGAATTTGTCCAGACGTTGATATTTCTACTATGGCTACAGATAAAACTTTGAATAGTATTCAAATATTTCTAAATCCATTTGCTTAGCCTATTCCACTAAATGGTTTCGCCTTGATTCTGGCCATTRAATCTACAGCCGTGACACCCGAATCGTGAATCAAATACAAGATTTCCTTTTGGAATTCTAAAATCASGACTTGACGCTTCCGTTGACGCGTTTTGGTGCTTGTGGCCATGCAGCTGTCAGGCAAGAATGCTGCCATGAACAGCCGGCTGACGAAAATCTTAAGGCAGACCAGACTGTTCTACTGGACTGCACTCTTGATCGGAACTACACTCGTTTTAAGCAGTATGGTAGCCAATGAGAATAGTTTCAAGGTAAACTCCTCTATGTTTATACTTTCCTACCTATATTTCTCCGAAGCATGAGCATTAGGGCATAACAGACTTTAGGGCATAACACCACTATTTTCGCTGGACCCAGCCCACATGGCATGAATAATAAATCAAAGTTCTTCCTTTCCCATTTTATGAACTTCCAAGTAATAGTGTTTGGAAGCACACTTGCGTCTTCACAGCTATGTCATTTTTAACGGGCCATATGGTTGAATGAAGCATGTCTGAATGAAAAAGGGGACTCCATCTTGACAGTCCCTTCGTCTAATAGAACAAATGACATGCTTTCACTTCATTCCCTTTCCTTTAGCTTCCTTTCGACTAGTGACACATTCTCAACTCCTGAAAAATTTCTCCACGAGTCCACATTTAAGAATGGGTGTCAATCTTTTGGGTCAACATGCCCAGCGGACTCAAATGACTTATTATTGTCGTTGCAGAGCCTGTTTCTCAGCAGATTTTCAGGATTTCAGCAAGAAATTGTAAGTAAGTTGCCGTATTTTCTTTCAGAAAGGGGTTCTGAAATCGCACTACTACTTTACTCTGCAATGCGTTGGTTCATTAGTATGTGCATTTGTCAACCTTGGGAGTAGAAAATAGATTTTTACTGTTCTGATTGCTTGGTTTTCCCTGCTCAATAGAATGAACCTTGTTACTCGACGAAGACGCACTGTAGCAGAGGTGGTGCTGAAAGCCTGCCAAGGGGAATCGTTGTGGAGACAAGTGATCTACAGTTTCGCTCTCTTGGATCTGAAGAAGAGAAAAAGGTAGACACAGGCTATACGCTGTGATTTAGCAGAGGGCTTGCGTTTCGTTTGAATATAGTTTCACTGCTGCAGATTTTATGAAGTTGTGTGCAAGGTGCATTTTTTGTTGAATCGATTTCCTTCTCTTCGAGCAGCGAGTAGGCCCAWAGAATTGAAGAGACCAAAACTGTCGTAAGCAGTTATTTTAGCATCTTTGAGCAGGCTTTGTAGTGTTCAATTTGATTTGATTTCTGACCAACTCAAGCTATCTTCTTCAGTGAGCCTGATGATATTAACTTTGGCTCCGTCTGAATTGTAATTTCACAGCATGATCAATCAAGTTGGTCATTTTAAAGCCACGAAAATGCGGGATGTTTAGAGATTTAGGACGGCAAGGATTGGTTAAGTATGAAACAGCCACACTTAGACTGAGAATTATTGTACGTCTCATTTTTTTTCAGATCGAAGAAGTAATGACCAAGAATCTGCTCGCCATGGCAGTGGGTGTCACGCAGAAGGAAATCGTTGACGACATTGTCCAGAAGGTTTGCTATTGTTTCTCATTTCATTCTTCCGTCGTGTGGTATTCCTGTTCCCTCTCCCCCTTTTGGGTTTGACTCTCTGTAGCTTTGCATGTGGACATTGGATTGTAATCTATTATTCGGTAGCCTTAACCCAATGTACTGTTTTGGGCTCAGTTTCCGTTGAGCAACTTCACAATCATGCTATTCCACTATGATGGGGTAGTCGATCAGTGGCATGATCTACCTTGGAGCAGTCAATCTATTCATATTGTCGGATTGCATCAAACTAAATGGTACATGCTCCCATCCAGATCCTTCTCCATGCACTGCTGAAGTCGTCTTTCTCCATTTCAGCCAATGGCCACTYTCYGTAGTTTAAGTTCCCATGGCATGCTACTGCACCTTCATTCAAAATTCAAGTTTAGATATTGTCCTGTTCATCCGATTGTGTGCACTTTTACATTTTGTGTTCAAGTATTTTATTTGAACATGGATCTCTCGTGCTTTCATTGGTGGAAGCTCTTCACACTCTCAGTGTTCTGGTATTACACCAGGTGGTTTGCAAAGCGTTTTATGCACCCAGATATTATTGCACAATACAACTACGTCTTCCTTTGGGATGAAGATTTGGGAGTACAGAATTTTCATTCTGACAAGTGAGACTACTTCTCTTCTATATTCTGGAATTTACATAAGAAAATCCTTGAAGAACAGCGTGTAGTTTCCTTTCTTCAGCTTTACGATTTGGTAACATCAATGTATAYGTTCCAGGTATCTAGAAATTATGGAAGCAGAAGGACTTGAGATTTCTCAGCCTGCTCTGGATCCTGCTTCTCTAGACATCCACCATGCACTTACTCGACGYCAAGGAAAGATAAGAGCTCACAAGTACGAACTCTTCCTGCTCAACCCCTAAAATATCTAGGATTCATGGTTCTTGAAACAATCAATTCGATTGATCATATTGTAATAAACACGATTCAGATTGGGCCAAATTTTATATCACACAAGACGGTGAACGACATTGCATGTATTGTTTAAAAAATGAATTAAATTGGACATAAGGAAGCCCTATATGACMTACTCAGAACTGTCAATAAGATACATGACACAATTTGGCTTCTTGGACCTTTTCTTATGGAAGTTTTTCGTCTGCGTGGCTCAGGAAAATCTTYAGAAAGCGTGGAGGATTGGTTTGCACAGAGGAAAGCAATGGTCCTCCATGCTCAGGGTGAGCACTTCCTACTTGACAGTTCCTGGAGAGGGTGTTAATTTTGAATTCTTCTACTGCCCAGAATTTGGTGAAGACTATGTAATGCAGAGATATTTTTTTCGCTTTTTGGTCCTTCATTCCAACGCCAGTGCCCGTAATTAATAATGCATTTAACAGTATGTTAAGAGCATATTTAGCTGATATCAGAGAGGGTTGAATGCAGGTATGTTGAGGTGATGGCTCCGGTTTTCTCTAGGGCCGCTTGGCGTTGCGTTTGGCACATGATTCAGGTGCGCATAATTCGCTAATGAAGTAGAATTGCCTATGCTTACTTCATGATTCAGGAACAAATTTCTTTTTTCTAGTTTTGAGGGACAAATCCACTTGAGATTGATTATTGGCAGTGGATTTTTTTGGGACCGAGTTCAGCATTTTCCATTGCAAGCAAGTAGATAAGCTGTAAAGATTCATTTTAAGGAATTCTGATAAATTTGCACGTGTGATGACGTCCACAGAATGATCTGGTTCATGGGTGGGGTATCGACTTCAAAATTGGTTATTGTGCACAGGTGTGTAGGCCAAATCATGTCTTTTTGTTGCTGAAATCCGATTCGTTTTTTCTCCATACTTCAAAATTACATCACGGCTCTGCATTTCATGTATGAGAATCTCTCTTTGACTGCAACGTGGATATGTAGTTTCTAAAATTCCATCAGGTCATGTATTGATCCTCTCTGTCTATTTGTCACCAGGGCCTCCGCAGTGAGAAAGTAGGAGTTATTGATTGCGAATATGTACTCCATAAAGGCATTCCGTCCCTTGGAGGTCCTCGTCTCAATGAAGTATGTGTGGTCACACTGATACTCAATCCATTTCACTGATCTTGCGTTTACCTACATGAGTTTAAAAACTTTGTTTATGACATTTGGAGGTACTTCTAAGACTTGTGAAAAAGAGTGACATGAATGTTCTCAAAATCCTTGATATTGCAGACACTTGAAGAGGAGAATGCCCAGAATTCCCTTTTTAAAGGCGAGAAACGAGGAATTGAGGTACGTCAGCATTGTATTGCCCGTTATTTCGTGATGTTTCCTGATAGAAAAAGATTTGATCATCCTCTATTACTTGGAGCCAAGCAATAAGTATCTCCTTTGACGTTCTCACAATAAAATAGCTTATCACAAATAACACAATTGCAGATCACATGTGCAAACAGCTGTAAAGGTTAAATGCAGGTTTTCTTGGAGAAATGAAATCTTGAGGAAAAGTTATTTGTTTTCAGAGCAGTTGTAGGATCATCTCCGGCACAGAACTCCCGTCATTGCTTTAAACCCCTATTATAGGATCGAGAAGCTCAAATTTAGGAAGGTCATTTGGGGACTTTCTTTTATCCAWGTTTACTTATTTATGGGCCAACGCATAGAGTGCCCCTTCACTAATTCAGGAGATATAAGATTTGATCCCAAATTGAAACATATTCTTGACAATCAAATTGGTCGTTTTCAAAACCATGAATCCCAATTCCTTTGYGGGTTGACTCATGAACTGATGTCTTGGAAACTGTTGAATTTCGGCATGTCCTAACTCGTCGTTGCTTGGTTGCTTCTTTCTTTTCTTTGCACAGAAGCGAAAGAATCTACGTAGTGAGGTGAGTACCACATTATCCCACGTTTTCTTGTTACTTGAGTTCTCGCTTTGAGATTGGTTTAATATTTGCTACCTGAAATGCTTCATGCTGCAATGAATTTTTTAAGCTTTTTCCCCCTTGTGGCACAGGCTGTTCGTGCGAATTTTAATTTTGATGATTCTCTGAAGATTAATACATTGTCGTGTAAATTTAAGAAGGCCCTCCGATCTTTAAAGGTATGATGCTAACATGGCCACCTGCTTGTTGTGCACCAGGTTCGGAAGCGGAGTCGTGGTGAAATGATCAAATTTCTGAAGCGATGGAATGCGGCTGTCAAAGAGGATCCAATATGGAAGGACCCTTATTACAAAGTCTTGAACGACTCGTCAGGAAACTACCACAGAGTGAGGTGAAAAGCTGTGAAACAGAGGTTTGCAAGGGGGCCAGTTTGGAGGCTGAAAATGCACATTTGCACATTTGTTTGGGAGGAATTTGGAGTAAGAACTGTGTGGCTAGCTGGAGTCTTGACTGCTTCGAGATCCAGGTTCTGTAGCTTGACGATTTTCCCGGTTCTAGGGCATGTAATTGTAAATAGGTACTAGCACACCCTGGATTTTTTTGGTAGAGAGAATTGGTCATATGGAGATTTTCTCTTGTCCAATTTTTTTTTTTCATTCACTAACCAAGACATGCAATGTTCTTCGCTGATTCTGATGATATAAAATTGGTTCCATGAATTCATGGCATAACTTGATTGATCATATTGTGCAAAATATAATTGTGCTCAGCTGTTGATTACCAAGAGGGACCAATAACCACACTGCAGTCAGACGAGCCTTCTCTGAATGCAACCCGATTCATACTGCATCTTTCAAGTTACGTAGAGGCTTTTTAAAATTATGGTAAACATTAGATCTCTTAAATCGAAGGTTATCTTCATAGATCTCTGGGACCTTTTGGTGAGCGCTCCAGTGGAGGATGGTACCAAGCTGCACACATATGTTGTATTTAGGTACTGCTGTTACTTTGAGTACGTTCTAAAACCAATCAGGCTCTGGAGGCACATTTTGCACTCTCCAATGTACAAGCAGTCTACATTTGAGGAGGTGGTTGGTTTTAGAGCCCATTGAAATGCACTTTTTTGGAACTTCAAAAATTCATAACTAATACCAAAAAGCTCCAAAAAATATGAAACTACTTGGGTTAGATGCTAATTCCACTTGTCTTTCTTTCAAGGAAAATTTACTGAAAAAAATTATTTCAAGCAGTTTCACCTTGCCAAAACTCAGCTTCAGCCCTTAGATGGGCGCTTTATGGACCTCCTACCTTAGTAAGAGTGATGAAAAATGCTGTGTTCCTAGTGCTGATACCCTTGAAGTGGGTTCTCATGCTAACTTAGCGACTAACAGGACCAAGGACGCTGCCCATCCGGTTTTGGACCCCAACGGCCATGAACATACAGCCCTTGTTTTCTTGGAGAGTAATCTATGTCGTTGGAGATCGTCGCGTCAGGCAAATGGATCCAGATGCTTACCTGGCCCAAGTTTTTATTCCTTACAGGCCATGAAGCATTTGCTGCTAATTGACCCTGTGAATGAGATTTAGAGGAAGCGGAATTTTTGTTGAATCTAACTTTGTTGTTTCTGGAAACACGGGTGTCTATACATAGTTTCTTAAAAACTAAACTAAACTCAGTTCAATTTCAAAGTGAAGTGCAATCAAATTCCATTGCATGTGCTGTAAATATGCAACAATATGCTGTTGTGTATGAACAATTGTTGTGACATACTACTATATAATTAGCGTATTATATAGTGTGCATATTCACTGCATTTGTGATATTTGGAGATGTACATTGTGTTACGCAACAATTCTTAATTGTACCATTTGATGTAGTCTGAGATTTGTAACACCTGTCTRAGTTTGTCGACACAAAGTTCTCGATTTCCCAATCCTGTACCTTATTCCAAGTTTTGAAGTGACAACTTCTGACTCCGCAGGGATCTGCACTTCTGCAGTCTGAAATATGTTATGCAAGGAAACCGTGAATCATGGTTGCACTGGAGATTGGTGGCTACTTTTGTGATTAGGTTTGACTGCCAAAGCTGATAGATTAGTACTGTTGGTCAGATTGCAGATGCATTCTTTCACTTTCAATGTCACTAAGCTTATCGGAAACTCCGCGTGTGTATCTTAACAGTGGCTGGATGACTTAACCCTTAAACGATGCTGAGGACGTTTTGCGTCCGATGAATGGCAAAGAATCTTTCCTTGTAGGATAGAATTGCAACTTTTCATCCTCGGTATTAGGAGTGAAAAGGGAAGATCTTTTCTAGTACTTTGACTTCCAATGAGTATATTTGGCTTTTCAAAGTAGGTGATGTCACACGGTATCAAAATGCATGATTTCCACGGCCACTGGTTTGTCCTTCAAGGGTCAACCGGGCGTCAGAACCGAATAATTGAGGACACTAAGGGCCAATTCACACTATGACCGAGAGGCCGTCGATTTCTACCAATCAATGATAAGAAACCCATACCATAATTCAGCAATCTAATTGGTGGAAATTGAAGGCCTCTTGAGCTTTGGCCTTAGTGTCAAGTGTCCCTAAGTTTTTGATGGATGGGAGAGAAGCTCTTTATGTACGATAGAGGTGCATATGCTTGTCCTTTTTTTGAACAAGTGAAATGGATATATGTTTGTCCTTGGAATTTTGTGAGAAAAGGGGAGGTCTTGCACAATAGTTTGACTTTGGATGAGAGCTCAAGATTTGTTTTTTTAAGCAAATAATTCACACGGTACTGTAAAGGATTATTTCCACTATGACCAACCCAACGTTTAGGGCTAACTGTTCATCCCCAAGTCTATGTTTTCAAGGAACTAGAATATTGTGAGAACTAAGAGTCTTAGTCTTCAACCGTAGGACCTTGATTAGCTTATGGTGTGTTATTTTCTTTTCACTTGGTTGTTTGGTCTTTGGCCTTTGGTTTGTAGTTTTTTTTTCCTTTCAAGCATTGGGCCTATCTTTTTGTTCAAATTGAAATGAAATAAAAGGAATAATGTGAGAATCATTTGAAAATGTGTAATTTTCTCATGACTATGGTAATGTCAAACATGACAATCTTAGTGCACACAATCAAAAAGAATGGGATGAAGCATTTGGGGTTCAAAAATGACCATCATCCACCCTATGAATTCCAAGAAGATTCATAGTAGAATCAATGTATAAAGATACCATTTCAAAATTATATACAAAACTTTGAAATACAAGTTCCACCACTAATCATTGGAAAAATAGATGGCATGAGATTTTAATGGATTCATGAGATTGAGCACAAGACGTATAACTGGTACTTGTACCCACAGTGACAAGCCTTGCCAAATAATAATTTGTCAACTTGACTTTAGAAAGAAATTCCACAGCCAAGCTAATTTTCAAGAATAGACTTATGTAAGACTTCTTTGTGACATTGAGAATAAAAAGAAATTGTGACCTTCACTTGCAATATAACTCCAAATCTCTTTTAGAGGTTCTCAACCATTTTCATTATAGACACTTGTAGCGGGACCACTTTTAGGAGGCATGGGACCTAAAGGGTTACCCCCTAAGCACTCAAAAGTTCAATGATGAATAAAGAGCTTCTAGGCAATGTTTCATCCAAAAAAAACTTCTCATTCATCCAAGGTAATATTGGGATCTTTAAAAGACATGAGTAAATGATAAAATTATACAAAATAAAAATGATAAAAAATGTGCAAATATTCAAAAATGGTTTCAGGTTAACTCAGCCTCAAAATGAGCGTCGTTTTCTTCTAAGCTTAGTACAACAACATGGCTAATACATGCAATGTTCATTATTGACTCTGGTCATATAAAATACAGTCCCATCAGCATTAAATTATTCACAATATGATCAATCAAAAGGGTCGTTTTATTACCATGAAATCTGTGCCTGAATTGAAGTATTGAAGACGCAAATTGAAGCAACACTAGAGGCTGTCTGCTTTTTGCAAAAGATTATACAAACCTCAACAGCTAAAAGATTACAAGTTGGTTGAGGGTTTGACTACCTGGAAAAGCAATCTCAAAGACCTATGAGGGAAAAAAAGTTCTAACCATCTAACCACAGTCCTACAGTGTTTAACCAGAAATGCCTACAGAGTAATGCAGAAAGTTGAACTATCACCAATATTTAGAAGCTGGAAATTGAAAACCTCAATGTCTACCATACAATCCCGTTCACCGTAAGACACTTGCTCTATTGCTCTTCAGGACCAGTAACTCGATGATGAGTGCAAAAAAAAACAGGAACGAACTGGATATGCCATAATTAGGCACAGTTATTGACCCACATGAAATATGCTACAACTTGGGGAGCCAAGATCATTCCTCGTATCACCAGGTTTAGTGTCCTGTAATCAAATACGTTCATGATGTCAGCGGCACTCTCCTGGATTCATGGGCAAATTCAGACATAGTATACCCCCCCCCCAAAAAAAAAAGAATTAAAAAAAAAAACACTGCCTAACTTCACTCACAACTTTCAGAAATATTACACCTCTTAGSTAAGGATCCTAGAAACGTTATAAACCTCATCCTGTTTCTTATACTGACCCCTGTTACCAACAGTAACTCATCTTATTCATAACGTGATTAGATTCATTAGCAAGAGGTGTGAGCAGACTTGGCCACATGTCTATCTATAGCCACTGATCTTTGGATGGAAATGTGGTTGTCTAATGTCTCTTAAATAGTGGACTACAACCTCAGATTTGGCTCTTGTACCAAAAGTGATAGCTTTAAAACTCTTAAAATCTCCAGAAATCATGAATCATTGTTAGCTCTTCGTCAGAATGATTATGAATATTTCAAAAGCATTCATTTCCATGGTTGGTCTCTCATGAATGCATTGGAAAACAGTTTTCAATTGAGATTAACTTCAAAATGTAAACATGATGTAGAATTCATAGTACTAGAAGATTGGGGGTGAGTTGCAATCCTTAAAGAGACACAAAGTAGTATTCTCTACCTCAATTGTCTGATCAAAACCTAAGCGAATAGCGTGAAAATGAGTACGAGAAATGGCTCACCTRGTTGTTGAAGTAGAAGATACCTCTGCAGCAGATACAAGATTTTCAAAGCAACTGAAAATCGCCTCGCAAGTGATTTTCGCCTCGGAGTCGAAGCAGACTCTGAATTGAATGGAGAAAAATTCACATAGAGCAGCAACCTTCGACTGCGGTTGACACGTGAAAGTCATTCGTTAGGGCTTGGTAAAATAAATTCATATTGCAAGCGCTGATATTTTATTTTACAAATAAAGCCTTTATCTAATTGTTGCTAGTTTTACATCAAATCATGTGATATTGGAGTGCAGAATCGGAGCACATATGTTAGACTGGGCTAGCGCACCGTTTTAAAAAGTATCGTTAAAGGTCGACGACGCCTCGACATCGTCCCACTCGAGCTCTGCACCTTTGTCTTCCGGCTCTAGCACGGTCGAGGTGATGCTCAGAGGGGCGTCAAGAGGAGGAGGTGTCTGTTGCGCAACAAAAGACACCATAMACAYACCGTCAGAAACAACAAGGATCACAATCCCCTAAGACCTAAGACCTAAGAACCAAAAGTGACTGCTTTCATATSTATACAAGTTAAATTTCATTAAAGAAACTTCGTTTGAGGAACTTCAAGGAAGGTAACAAAAATACCAACAGAAAGAAAAAATCGTACCCAGCAAGATCAACTATTAACTTCCGAAGCGGGGGCTCTAAATCTTTTATAGCTTAGAAATGTAGGAGATTAGAATCCCATGACTGTGAAGGAGCGTTGGCATCAGTGCTTACCATATTGAGTACAAGGGGCCAATTRAAGCCTCGGAAAAATGGATGGTTCTTGATGTCATGTGCACCACGTTGAGAGCCCAGTCGCGTCGTAGGGTCCCTATTTAGAAGGTCCCGTATCAACACCTTTGCTTCCAGGCTCACCTGCAATTTGGTCTTGTCAAAAATCCGAAATTCGACTTCCAACTCAACACTTGGATCCAAAGCTAGGGTTAATCCTAAAGAACCGAGATTTCATGGCTTAAAAATGATCAATGTGAGTGATCATATTTCAAACGAAGCCAAATTTACATATCGCCGGAATCAGTGAAGAACGCTGTATGCGTTGGTCAGAACTAAAATAAAAAATTAAACAGGACGCATAAGAGTACCTGGAAAGACGCGTAGAGGGTGGGTAGGAACGGATGGTCCATGAGCTCCAAGATCTGCCGTTCAGCGCAAGCGCGGTGCACCTTGTTCCGATCCAGCATTACCATTTTGTCCATGGCCTTCATGGCATACACCTGGTCCGTTCCCCGCAACTCCACCAGATGGACGCTTCCCGTGTCACCACATCCCAGTGGCTTGATGGGCTTGAAGTGCTTCAACCCCAGCCTTAATCCTTCGCTTCGAATCTGCTCACATCGTAACACCAAGCTCATCAAGCAAACTCTCACTTCTCTGCCATCCTCCTTGGTTACCCAAAACGGCCGATAGTTCCAGATTCCAGTCTTTTGTACTGCGTTTTGCACCTCTGTTTATTTCTTTTCAGCATCCTGTGTTCCTGAAATGTACCTCTCAAAAGTAATTGAACGACGCTCTAAAAATGTTCAAATTATCGAACGCAATTCTGACTGTAATGGAAAATGTTCTCACTGAAACTACGATCTCATGCAGCCATAATTTAAATATTCAAGTTACCTTTATAATGGCTTCCCATGCTGGAGTCCCGCCCATGTGTGGCTTCGGGCGAACCAACTTTGAGTGACTTGCCCACAAAAGTTCCGGTTTCTGCAAATTCCAGGTGCTTCCCAATCAGAATCAGGAAGGTACATCGAGGTTTCAAACAACAAAGGGTTCACAGAAGTGGACGTGAAGGCAAGCGCACCGAATTCGCGTCGGGCAGCTCACGAACTGCGACGTCGATATTCCGCGCCGTCTCTCGCACCTGAAAAATTCTCCACCAGCAATGAAGTGAGATTTCTTACTATCACCGTGTCCGTCACGCTTGAAGCGAGCTTTGATGATTTCTGACTCACGAGCTACGAAGTGAGATTCCATGTTTTCATGAAGTCTGCCAGGATTGTAGAGATTTTCGATCGACTCACCAGCCTTGCGTTTGCTCTCTCGGCATTCTCCGACAATCGATTACGCACAGGYTCCACAAGCTCACTGCCGTCCAGTTGCACTCCAATGAAGTACTGCAACTCGCCCTGAACTCATTAAAGAAACATGCGTGAGCAATCGTCGTCTTCACTTATTTCCAAAGTGCAATTGCCGAGATCATATTGCAACCCMAAAACCGTTTTGCATACAACACAATCAGCTGTAGAGAGAAATCCACCTTCTGGTCACGCATAGCCTGCAGGTGGAAGAGGTTCCAGAAAGGTTTTCCTGCAACAGTCACCAGACACGTGCATTACGTGGTTTAGGCTCCATGAAATCACACTCCGGTTGCTTCTACATGTCTTTTTCTTTTTCTTTTTCTTTTTGTCAGTCTATCTAAGCTAGTAATAAAGTTTCGTGGCAAAGATGGCGAATTAAGTGCTGGATAGCGAGTACCGCTCTTGGTGTAATTCAGCAACTGTACTGTAATGTCCCTGCTCTCTTTGATTGCGTCTCGTATCAGCTGCACTGTCTTCTGATCCGTGTCTGGCCCTTGCAGAAACCTGGCCATTTCACGAGTCCGATTATAATTCATAACTGAAAAGTCTCATAACTCCATGAACACACAGATGTCAAGTTTACTGAACCTGACTACAGAAATCAGATCCACCATGGAAAAGCAAAGCTGACCTGCAATTGCGACCCAGAATCTCCTCACGAGTGTACTCCGTCAGCTCCAAGAACTCATCGGATGCGAAAATCTGTACAAAACAAGGACCACCAGAAATCACACACGGGACTGCTAACATCAGCAGGTGATTCWTGTGCTCGTCGTGTGCAGGGTTTGTGCTCAAGTAATCGGAAAAAACACAGTATCACCCGTGCGCTTACAATCGGATTGTCAGGAAGACGCGGATCTGTGATGACGAAGTTCTTCTCAATTCGCTCCAGCGTCGTGGCCAAGTCAATTCCGCGCCGAATCCCCAAAGTGCGATCGAAATCATCTCGGCTCGGAGGCCGCTCGGCTCCCGCCATCGATTCTAAGTCTAAGTCGAAATCCGTCACTATCTCAGTCTCCCGTACTCGCTGCGATTTCCCCAGCCTGTGCACAAATCTCATCAATCAGCAACCATCTGAACAACCGACAGCCTGCATGAAATTKTGTCCCAATTGTGTAGGCAAGTGAGAATATAGTAATAACTATGTGGGGTCGGTGGTGGWTCAGTGACGGGAGAGCACTTAATTTACTATTTRTAAAATTTTCGTAGTTCCTMTTCAAATGCTTCATAAATCATGCATGACCGATAGTTGTAGGAAAACACTGTAACTTTGCCAAGCCATTTGGAACTGGGAGCGTGCAGTGAGAGAATGGCAGGTTTGCTGTACCCGAGGAGAGATAAGAATCCGGAGGTGCGCTTGCTGCGACTGAGGCCAAGCTCCGAGGCGCCGGAGAGCTTGGGAGTGCGATAGCTCGCGTAGGGATCACTGGAGCGACGCTCTCCAGGCGCGGGGAGCGACAACAGTGGAGGGGAGACGAAGGCTCCGTCGCCTTCAATCGGTTGCTGCGCCGGCGTCGCTGGCGACGGTTTCTTAAACGCACCCACGAGCTCCGTCACGGACTCCGTTGCCTTGTCTTTCTGGCGCGCTGTGATCATTCCACAGTGCAAAGTATTTCCACGGTCAGGAAAACCACAATGCACTCACAAATCCAGCAACATGGCATGTTTCAAAACACGATCACATACTTTAACATGGCGTGGTTCCCAAAGTTGTGGCATTCCAAGTGCACAAACTAGGCCGTTCATTGTGACAGGTGTCTGGAAACTAATGTGCCAATTTCTCGCAATTTCACCACTTAAATGACCATGGCAAAGCATATGTGGGGCACTCACAATTCCTCTTCAACTGACTCTAGACCGCGGAAGAAATGGCATATGCGCCATGCTCTTCCCTACTAATTGCCCTCCAAGTGCTTTAACTAACTCTAGCCTCCAAGTGTGAATTCGGAAGGTTTGTGCCTAAAGCGCTTGTAAACCTCCCCTGGAGCCTCAAACGTTGAACGACTCACAAGATTGTGTACAGCAGCCGTGCATTCCTGACTACCACACCCCAGTCTACGGCCAYCAATTGCGCCACGGAACAGGAAAGGAGAGATTCACAACCATAGAATCAAACGTGACTACAAGATTCCAACTCTTCAATACTCAAATTCAGAATTGCTAAAAACGCGGCAATTCAACTATCGGACAAAACGAATCGGGAGAATTCAATTTGCAAGACCCCACAGAAAATTCGAGCGGTTGAAGAGGAAATTCACAGACAGACACGGGAAGAAATAGAGAGAGAGAGGGAGAGAACTTACAAGTACCAAAGCTAAGACTCCCACCCCACCGAAACCTCGTCTTCTCCGCTTGTAGCTGCTACCAGAATAAGCAAGCCTCTGTCTGCTTCCCAAATGAACCCGCAAACACAAACAAGCTTTCAATTGCCTATTCAAATTCCAAGTGCATGTAGAGCTTCAGTTCCGTTCCAAGGGTCGACAAGAATAATGTGGCCACGAACCACGTGCACGCAGCGAGGAAACCACGGCAGGTGCAGCCCGGGGAAGAATTGAATTTCAGTGAGAGAGTGTCTGAGCGTTTGAATTTTAGGAGAGRGGGAGACAGGGGAATGAATGCCTGACAGGTCCAGAGAGCTTGCAAGAGCCAGAAGCTGCAAGTGAAGGAGGCCCTGAGAGAAGAGAGAGGGGAGGGAGAGCGGGTTCGTTCAGCGGAAAGCTTGGCTTTTGGAGACCATTGCTACAGTACAGTACWGTACTGTAGATATCTTAGACCTTGAGGCTGGAGTATTTCCAGTACTGGGAGCGACTGAGTGAGTGGGTTGGCTCATTCCACATCTATCCCTACAGGACACGTACCCAAAATAGTGCTTTTTTTATTTTTTATTTTTTTGTTTATAATTTTTATTTGGGGGCAGTGGAGAAAGCTACACTGAATAGGCGAATGAAAGGACCCGTACTAATCAATCAACATTTCACACTATATGCATATCTACCTTTGCTGTAGATCAATAGTTACTGAAGTGTTTGGGGGTTGTACATCATGTTTCAAACATCTACAATTTTCCACAATAAGCCCCTCTCATTGTTTGATGTCCTTAATACCCCTATTCAGTGTAGCTTTATTGGAGTGATATAGTTGCCCACATCAATATAAACATAATTGGATGGACCTTGGTAAACAGAGATGAAACTCAAATTATCCATCCAAAAGAGAATTCATCCTCAGAAGAGCAATGTTGTCCTTAGACTATATAGCAAATCAATGACATCATTCAGTGGAAATGGAAAAATGTATCAATTGCCTAATATTCCCTCAACAAAGATTGTAATGCTTTTGAATGAAATATTGCTAAAAAATACACACGTTGTCTTCAAGCCAAGGGTTCATTATAATGAAGAAATATGAAGAATTAACTTGAGCTACTTGGCAAAAGAGAATATGCTAGACATTCTTCATCCAATTTTGCAAAGTGTCATGTGGTTTGTAGAATTACAATGTAAACACTACAAGAAAAAATAATAAAAATAACTGCACTCAAAATTGAGTGCGGTTCTTAGTTTTACCACGTTTTTGTGCATGCACATTAGATGTTTTTTCAGCCCCGCAAGAGCCTGTTTCGGGGTTGTTCCCTAAAACTGTTCCCTTAAGTATAAAGAAACTGAAAACAGATTTAAATTTTTTTTTTTTCAAAAAATGATTTCTTAAATTATTAATAAGTAATTAAAATAATTAATTAATTAATTAGTATTATCTGACATGTCAGTCTCTATGCCACGTTAGATTGCCTACGTGGCAGATTTTCCAGAGTTCCCAATGTGTTCCTATAGCCCGGGAACTCGCAGTCTTCTAGACGGTCCAAAAAACATCTAATGCACATAGTGGGCCTTCAACTTCTTTTGCAATTTATGACTACAAATTTTATAATTTTTGGATGTGTAATATAATGTTGGAAAGGTCTTGAAATTTTCTTTCCAATGGTATGTTATATGCCCCCAAATTATAAAAATTGAAGTCGAAAATTGCAAAAGAAGTTGAAGGCCCCATTAGATGAGAAACAAGGCTTCTAGAGGGCCATTTCAGGTCTATTCCCCTTGTTGTTCTCAATGTGGTGATGGAACGGCTGGCTGCTTTCAGAAAAAAAATTACCAAAAAAAAAAAAGATTTTTTATTTTTTTATTGTCTTGAAATGTAAAAGAAAAGGATGATTTTTTTTTTTTACAAAAAAAAAAAGTCTGACGTGGCAGTTGCTTTACCACATCAGACTGCTACTGCAATGTTGCGGGAACGCAGAAACACAGTTGGGAACTCACAGCCCTCCCAGAGCCTCAAAAAATATGTAATGATTACGCGTGCATGCGCAAAAGTGTATTAAAAAGAACTGCACTCAATTTTGAATTTGGTGTTTTTATACCAGTTTTTGTTATAGCAAAGCATCTCCATTTGTGGAACAAAGTTCACATCAAAATACAAAGGTACTTTATGAAAGAGTGGATCACTTGTTTATTCTTTGGTGCAAAACTTGCAATCTATTAACCCTTTAACGCCCGCGGGGCTGAGAGGCTCATCATGTATTTTACCGTATTTTCAGTCAAGGGAGTATACAATAGGCTTTAGGTCCACAAAGAAAGGCTGTATTCAAGGCCAAAAAAATTCTACTTATACATATAGAAGTGAAGCACATTATCCAATTGTCAAAACACTAAGTAAGAGAAAGCTCCAAACCTCAGAAATTAAAAAGTATTGGCCTGTTCTAAATTAAGTTCTTTGTATAGCTTGAAGGAAATCCGTATCATTGGGTGGTAAGCCATGGCTATGCAGAACCAGTCAGAAACATCCAGGAAGAGCCACTCTCATGGAATTGATGGCCTCCGGTCATTTTCTCACCGGACCTTGCGGTGCATCTCACGTACATGTGAGATGTAGGATTTACGTGTCAATTGTGAGATTTCTCTGGCAATGTTTTAAAACCTAAATCTTTTTTATTAGAATTTGAAGTGCTCATTAGAGAGTTTTACAAAGGGTGAATATTGTTGCTATTAAACTTGTTGCTATAATTGATTGAATTTGGGATTTTTTTAGGCATCATATTATACAAAATACTAATTTTTTTTTATGAAAAAATAGATCATTTCATGAAAATATAAATTTTTGTAAATGAAATTTGGATTGATTTTTCAACTTTTCATAGTTCAAAGTTTTTTGGAAAAAATTATTCTACTATGCCCAAATGAGGTTTGAAAAATGAAAAAAACTCATTTCAAATATAGAATAGACTCAAAAAATCTGAAATTTTCACCATGTATGTACCATTATATTTTAGTGCATAAGAGCATGGTATAAATGAAAGTGATCATACTACTCTAAAATTAGAAAATCAACAAACTAGGCCCAAAGTTCATATTTCCAACCAAATCTAAAAAAATTTGAACCCATTTCATTTGTTTCAAAAAAATCATTGGGACTCAAGGACTAGGCCTGCACTCAAGTTGTATTTGAAGACTAGGACTGCAATTGAGTTTCTATAATTGTTGCATACCGGCTTCATTGGTCACCTTCCATGCAACCTTTACAACTCCCGTGCAACCTTTACAACTCTTGACAAGTATTCTTCCTCACCCCAATGTATGTCTAAATCCTTATATTGTATTCTTGGTAGAATACAAGCTTTGCATAGGCACAAAATCTTTAATTTTACTGATTTTATTTATTTTTGAATTGCTAAATTTTCAACTTACTCTTGCCCCCAAATTTATAGTTCAACACATTTCATATTGATCCCATTTGTGTTATCTAAATGCAACCAGAACACAAACCGTAGGCCATTTCTGGCCATCTGGGCGTTAAAGGGTTAACTTCCAAACAACTAAAGGTCTTTTAGTGTGCAAACTACAAAAGAATCTCCATTATTTCCTCTATTAGTGTATTAATTTATCAATGGGAAAAAAAACATTATTTGGTAGAGTTACCAACCTCGGAAAAACAGCATTAGATGTTTTTTGGGTCTTCTAGAAGATTGCAGGTTTTTGGACTGTGTGAACAATATAGGAACGCTAGGAACTTTGCCACATAAGCAATCTAACGTGGTTAAAATACTGCCATGTCAGATTTTAATAATTATTTATTTTATTTTTTAAAAAAATTGAATATATTTTTCAATCATTTTCAATTTTAAAAATACTTTATGAAATTTTTGAAAAAAAAATGGATATACATTTTTCAAAATTCAAAAATTCATACCAACATGGGTTGGTATTCAGCATAGGGAACAGTTTCCGGGAACAACTCCAATACAATCTTTTAGAGACCCAAAAAAACATCTAGGGCAGTTCTTGCTTTCATTAATAAAAGGAACCTTTGAGACATCCAAATAGTAATTGAGCATTTTTCATCCAATATATAACATTTTCTCCTTAATTGCTTGGAGATACATGTAGTATGGGTGATTGAAGGGAGTGTTGTTTTCTTGGTCCTTTGGATGTGCAATTCATTTGACACTCCTTTCCATTTCCTTCCCCTCAATTGTTTATAAAAAAGTTCAAAATGGTAGCCTCCATGGTCAATCATCTTCTACAACATGCATTTACTTGCTTTGAACGACGTAGATAAGTTATAAGCAACCACGTTTGTAATAACCATATATAAGTTATTTGAGATTGTAAGGTAACTATGGAATTTCAGTTAGGATTGCACTAATTTGTAGAATTCAAATTTTAGAAGTCAAGGTGACAAACTCAAGATATCAACACTCAGAACTTGAAATTTGCAATCTAAAAGCAATCAATCATTACTTCCTCTTAAGTATCTCATTTAACCCTTAAAGGACATTTCATGTGCGGGCTTGGTTAAACTTCGTTAGATTTCTACATTAGAATATACATTTCAAAATTTTGGTATTTTTCGCATGTAGTAATATGTGTTTAAAACTTAATTTAATTTTTCGTAATTTAAAACATCAAATTTAATTTCATATGGGTTTTTGAAGAAATTTTAGTATAAAAATCATAGTAATTACAAAAATGCTTAAAATAATATGAAAATTTTATGAAAAATGGGAATAATGGTGCCAAACATCATGGCGTAATTGGTGTATACTTGGAGCTTACACAAAAAAAATATAAAAAGAAAAAGTTAAAAAATGTTGTATTTTGAGCCTTTGAGATACTACCTTCAATGTGTCACAAAATTTTCAATTTTAAACATTTTGAAAAAAATCAAATTGGAATAAAAATTAGATTAATGGAGTTGCATTTTCTTAGTTAAACTTAAAAGCAATTAAAATAAAATACTATATGAAAAATTCAAGTTTGACTTTCAAAATCCTCTTTGTGCATGCAATGTCCTTTAAGGATTAACTTAGTGTGGCATGTGCCATTGCCACAACCAAAATGTAAGTAAAAGGTAATTAATATTTAATTCATGAAACTTGAAATTCAATAACTTTCTCACCATGATTTGGAATGCCACGAAACAAAGCCCTTGCATCCCTCCTTGTGGAGAGCTTTCCAACATTACCAAGATCGTGACTGAGGGATGCACGGTCTTGGAGACCTCACCGTAACAAACAAACAAAACAAATTAAACAAAACAATAAACAACCTAACTAAAGATATGGATTTTACTTTGCTATTTATGCACGTCATAACATTTTTCAAGCACAACTTTGCAATTTATGACCCAATATCATTTCAATTCAGAACGAGCTTGGTGGTCATGTGAACTTCTAGAGCCATACCTTTGTATTAACTTATAGTTGTTGATGTTGGCATGACTTCATTTCTAGTAACTTTTTCTACTTCAAAARTGTTGGAAGATAGGAGTCTAAAGACATAATTCAAGAATTGAGGATGCCAATTCTTTTCCTATGGAAGTGAAAAAATGTTCTTGAAGAATTTTGATCTTGTGTTCTTTTGTTTCGACCCTCTGCTGTCTACTTTTACTGTGGTAGTTGCTATCGACTTCACCATCATTGGAATAGTTGCCAACTTCACCCTCTCTGCTTGCGCACAATTTTACCTCCATCCACCTTTATAGGTGCTGCATTCTCCTAGTTTTCATTCTCCATGCTCCAAACAGCAAAAGGGGTGTCACACCTTCTTCACACATAACAGCTCTCCACTGGCTCCACTTTTCTCCCACCAACTTCTCCGACTTTATAGAACTTATATTTATTAGAGAAGGTGTGACTACCCTTGTTGGCTCCTCTTTCTCTCAACTTCTCATTCTCCATAGAGGTTTTCATTCTTGGAAAAGGTATTGTAGAAGTTGACAAGGGAGAGGACTCCAACAATGTGATGGAAAACGTTAGAGTTCACCTCTCACTTGGATGCAAGCTGAGTGATGTGAGGCTCGCAAGCTGGTTCAGTACAAATTTCACAAGACTATTATTGAATGATTGTGGTTGTCATTGCATTGCCCACTAGGAATGATCTTGCATATCTAGCTTTGGAGATGAGCATATTATTTTTTTAGCTAATGAGAGACTAGAAGGAGTATTTATTCCATGACATTCTTCAACCAAGGAAATATGGACTTCACACTCAAGAATTTTCAGTCCCACTAAGCACCAAAAGGAGAGAACAATGGAGATAACACCATTAATTTGTCCTTTGTGGCAACAAAAGTACGCAAACTTTTAAGTCCCTTAGAAATTGTGKGAAGCTCACCAAGAAAGGGTAAAATGTAAATTGTTTTTACTCTACCTCCAAAGGTTGACCTTTTAAAGACAAGAGTTTATCAATGGATGGCCTACAACTTGAATGTAATAGGGGGCATGAGAGCAATTTCTATGCATATTAGAATCAAGCAAACATTGGAAAAATGACGTGAAGAGATTTTGGAATTCAATCTGAAAGTGTGTAGTAGTTGCAATAGGAGAATCAGAATTGTTGATCTACAAAATTTTGGGGGGGAGGCTCATGAAAAACATGGGATACACGTTCCATACATTTGAGAGAATGTTTTTATTGTTGGCCTTGAACTTCTAGATTGCTCTTAGTTTGACAAAAAGTCAAAAGCTTCTCTAAATGTATTTTCTCAAACCAACTCCCATAGAAGTGAAAGTARTAGAGAACTTGGCAAAACCAATTTCRACTTTGAAAAAMTCAAAAATTCTAGTCCATCACAACATGGAAGTTCTCCCTAATAATTAGCATTTAGGGGTTGTCAAACCATCTCCAAGAATGAAATTTCTATGAAGAATGAGGAAGTATGGACCAAGTGAAAAGAGAAATCAATCAAAAAGCCTTTTGCCATAAAGAAGCCATTTGATCAGACATCCACCAGAAATCTGCAGCAAATATATTCTGACGTGGTCCATTCTCTGCCGTTTAGTCAGAGAAGCACTGGCCAGTGAACGGTATATCAGAAGTTTCATGATAAACCGTCTCAGTGATAAGAACCAAGTGTGACTTTATGCCGTTAATAGCTCTCAGAACTGAGCCTCACTGCAACGTCGTATAACTTGATTATTAAGTTATTGCTACCATCAGTTGCAGGTTCCCTGCACTCAGCGGCAGGGGGGAATGAAACCGGCTAAGCTAGTTCGTCGCACGACATTGGCAGTTGCATTCAAGCGACAACCTCATGAACTTTAGAATGTGGGTATGGCTATGTACGTTTCAAAACAAAAAACAAACACCGGGTGTATACTGTAAAGTATATCGAAACCCTAAACATGACTAGACTATGTCACTGGAGGTTTGTGTATTCTGGTTTCCACAAGATTTTGAGGATGAATATGGCGATACAGAGTCTAGTTTTATTAGGAGGCACACTAGACTTGTTCAATACACTAATGATGGTAAATAGTGTTACCTACACTAATTGATTTAAAACAGCCATAAGTTTTGACTCTTAATGAATATTTTTTACAGCTACAGGTACAAAGTTTTCCCAAGTATAGTACTATTGCGATCCATGAACTCCGTAAAAATATTCATGAAGAATAAAAACTTATAGCATTTCTAAAATAGTTAGTATGAGTAACACTATTTACCATCATTAGTGTAGTGAGTGTTGCCAAAGTTCGAATGGGAGGACCATGAGCGGGAGCGAAACTCACGACCACTTTTGGAATTGAAACTCGCATCTTTTTCTCAATTTTGCTGTTTATAAATTAGCAGATGAGCCTCCCCATTGGCCCATGGGCAGCATGTGGTACTTTGAAAACCACCGGCTATACATGTGTTCTCAGTATTATAATTACAACCTGATGAGCCTCCCCATTGGCAGCATGAGATTCACGAGCCTCCAGTCCTCAGGCGTAGGCCTACAAATCAGTTTTTAACCCTTGAAGGACAATCCGGTGGCCGTGGATTCCGTGGAAATCATGCATTTTTGATACCATGTGACATCATCTACTTTGAAAAGCCAAATATACTGATTGGAAGTTAAAGTACTAGAAAAGATCTTCCTTCTCCACTCCTAATACCGAGGATGAAAAGTTGCCATTCTGTCCTACAAGGTTTGATTCTATGTCATCCAGAGTACACAAAATGTCCGCCGCGGAGTTCAAGGGTTAACATTGAAAAACTGTCCCCACCCAAGAAGAGCTACACAACATGGTTGTGTCCCAAGATGGAAGTGGTGGCTTTAGACTAACAACCATGAATACATTGTTTGGAAGGTTTGATATTTGAGTTGCAAATGGATTGCAATGCAACTTAGATTAGCCTTTAACCCTTAAACGACGTTGAGGCCATTTCCCGGTTCATGAATGAGAAAGCATCATTCTTTCTATGTAGGACAGAATTGCAACTATTCATCCTCGGGATTTGTTGTGAAAAAGGAAGATCTTCTAAAGTACTATGATATTTGAGTCACTAATGGATTACATTGCAACTTAGATTAGCCTTGGAAGGACGGACCGGTGACTGTAGAAATCATCCATTTTGATAATGTGGGAATCATTGGTTTAATTCCTAAAGTCTCATTGTCCCCTCTAGAAACAAAATGGATTTCGGGCAAGCCCGTACAATCTCAATATTTATCTTGATTTTTTAAAATTATTTGTGAAGATAGAAAAACACATTAGGTTTGTGGGAATATAATTTTTATTTCAATCGGTGATCAAGAGCAAAAGTTATGGCACAAAATTTCCTTTTTTAACTGCGGTATGCAGAAACCACCTCATACAAAACAAATCTAAAAAAATTTAAAAAATTAATTTCTTGTAGATTGTAATTTTGCATACATGAAGACTTTTGATTCATTCCATTTGGATTTGTTATGTGAAAGTAATGGACAATTGTATTTTTTGGGCAATTAGAGCGTCTTCTTGAAAACATAACTTACAAATTTCAATTTTGAAAGCATTATTCAGAATTTTCAAAATCAATTGTTTGACTAGATTAAGTTTGCTTGTTGGAACAATCTTACCGCATTGGGAATATCGCGTTTCAATTCCATCCTAGAGCTATTAACGATGTAGTTTTTAGTTCAATCTTGAACCTACTTCTACCGTTAACAATATTTTAAAGAATGAAAATCAAATGCATTTTTTTTGAAATTTTTTCCTAGAGTCTTGACTTAATTCTTCACCACCCGTCTTTTTTTAATTCAAAGTTTGTAGTGCAAATTTTTTCCACAAAAGGCAATTGAAGTCATCTAAATTTGCAAGCTAGCATTTAAGAAATTTATTTTTTCCAACTTTGAATGCTAATATCTTTCAATCCATACAATCAAACTTCCTCTCAATTTTTACCACATGATCTTAGACAAGTGAAGTATAAGATCTTACAGTTAGATTTTGAAAAAATGTTGGTTTTCTTTCTTGGATGAATGCAGTAGAAATGGTAGTTTTGAGTCATTTTTGATAGGAAAATGGCCTCGGGACCTTGAGGATTAAAATACTACAAAAGCACTCAGTGGAAGTCAAACTATAGCAGAATTTCACTTTCCACAATAATTCTAAGGATGAATAGTTGTACTTCTACATTGAATAGGGGTATTAAAGGGACCGATATTAATTAATTTACATTTCACACTATATATATCTACCTTTGTTGTACATCAATATTCATTGAAGTGTCGGAGATAGTACATCATGTTTCAAACATCTACAGTTTTCTATGATAAGTCCCTTTTATTTTTTGGTCTTTTTAAAACCCCTATATAATATATTCCACACCAAAAGATTTTTTGTCATCCATCAGACATAAAACGTCTGCCTTGTTGTTTAAGGGTTAAGCCAAGTCAAAAGTGACATTTGAATATTATTTGCTAGACTTGTAAGATGTCAAAGTTCAATTGATAGAGTTTTTAAATCAAAAAACCAAAATTTAATGTATCCTCTTGACATTGAGCAACGAGTGTCCGTTTATTATCTAGATAAACTAGGACACACTTTTAGGTACACGTCAATAATTAGAGCAAAATTCTATGCTTTGTCAAAGAATTTTCAAGTATTTGACACTTGGAATTGCCTTCATCAAGTTTCATGATGCTTTCACTTTTATGTGTAGAGAGAAATGACATTTTAGAAGTACCTCTACCTTGTGATCAAACTAAAAGCAACTATTAGGAAAAGATTAGACCCTCAAAGAGATCCATCTAAAGAGACCTCCCCCCAAATCATTAACCTTGTAAGCCCCCCGTGACCAAGGTAGTCACCAAAATTTTGTGATTGTTGGACCAATAGATGCATTATCTTTTTCTACAGTTAATAGTGAAGTTATCCATCCGACCACTCTAGTAAAACCTCATACTAGAGTGCATATTAACCTTGTAAGGTTGTAAGGTTAATATGTGCTTCTCAAGAAAAATGGTGAAACTTTTCTCCTATCTTCATTCACCCTTGTAAGGTGGGAGCACCTATTACCGCACATTTTCCTAATGATGGCCCCTAGACTCATCCAATTATGCCCCTAGACTTTGATAAATGTGTCCAACAAATGCTTAATCCTGATTGGCTAACACATATGGACACAAATTTAACTTTGATTTGCTGACAGTTAATTTTCACAGACTTCAAGTTTGGATGCACCAATGGGATAGTTTCATTGGTCTAGGAAGATGATGCTTTGAAAAATCATAGAAATTACAAACAACATCTGAAAAATCTAATTTTTTATACTACAACAAAAAGCGGTGTTTTAAGTGAGTTTTTAAGTATAGTGCTAGACATATGATTATAAGTAATGACCTTTAAAGAGATTTTATTGAAAATCTCCTTAATCTTATGCCTAGCACTATACTTAAAAACTCACTTAAAACACCCCTTTCTCTTGCAATGTTTTTTCTTGTAGTGTTTTTAACATTCATGATTTTCACTCGCTAACACTACAAAAATATAATTTTTAGGAAAAGATGCCTCCAACTATGCTGAATTGCATGTATTGATAGTTTTGGGTGCTTCCACCTTAATGATGGCAAGTTTTAGGTTGGTCGCATGGAGTGGCTTCCAGAATGTAGACAATACTCTAAATTTGACAATGAACTCCTATTCATTAGATGTTTTTTTAGGCCTATAGGAGACTGTGAGTTCCCAAATTGCAAGAACGCAAGAACTACACAGGAAATGCGCCATAGCAGCGCTGTGACGTGGCTGAAGTTTGGTCACGTCATTTTGAATTTAAAAAAGAATAATTCTTTAAACCTTTTTTTAAAATTTCAGTAACAATTTTTTATTTTATTTAGAACCCTAAGAGCAGTCAAACGTTGATTAATACATAAAACAATAGAATTAAAGATTATGACTAGCATTGAAAACTCATACAAGATAGAAATAAATGTGTCATTGAAATAGTTCTTGTCATAGGTTATGTAGCCTTCATAATGTAGCCTTGCTTGTCAAATGCTTGGGGTTTTATGAAAGATCCATCCTATTCCAAATGCCAAAAGTTAAAGTCCAATTAAAAGAATAGTTTGTCAAAAGTTGGGAAGTTGCATCCGCTTTTCACAAGCCTCTCCCTAATCATAGAGCTCCGCATCGTAGCACTCCTCCAACACCATTTGTGGGACGTCCGGACCCCTGAACAGCCAAACTCCCTTGATTTTGAAGGGTGGCTCCTCTCCAAGAATGCACATCTTTCCAAAAGCATACTTACGCGCCAAGTCCATTCTTTGGAGGAACCCTCCAACCTTGTTCATGGTAACGAAGGTTACTTGGTTCTCCTCATTATGCTTATAATCACAGAACCACAATGAATAACCTTCAGCATCGAACATCTCCCAGAATCCTGCAACATTGAACACAGGGATTACATTAGAATCTGTGCAAAAGACTGCAACGCGTACAACCGAACAATTAAACTGGTTCATACTAAATGGAGAGACTGTCACCCTGGGAGGCAATGAAAAGGCACCACAAGCAAATCAAAGAACAAATTCATTGAAAGTGGTAAAAATTCGCAAAGACTTTAAGTCAGCACTAGTCAAGAGAACGAAAATAGCTGAAACAGAAAATAATAGCTCATAGGCAGGAGAGGTACTCACCACTAATAGCCAAATGAAAGTCTTTCGCTTTCGTGTTAGAATATAAACGCTTCCAGTTGTCAAGGACCATTGGGCTAGGTGGGAGCAGGTCCAAGGCGTTCTTCGTTTTCTTCACTGGAGCAGCCTCTTCTTCATCGTCGATTGACTCAGGTTCCGGTGCGGCCTTTTTTGGCGCAGGTGCAGTCTTCTCTTTCTTCGGTTTAGGCGCATGTTCCTTCTTCGGAGCAGCTTTCTCTTTCACCAGTCCAGGAGCAGTATGAGTTGCATGGTGGCCCTTCGCAGGAGGTGGTCCCAATGGCTTGTCTGCTTGAATGATCTCTCCAACGATCTTCTTAAAGTTTGGCTGGTTGACCAATGTCCAGAAATACCTCTCAACATGAGGATATTCCGCTGTGAACTCCTTAGTGAGAGCTACGTGAACTGGGTTGACTAAGTTACAGGTCATGATAATATCAGCAAGTGTTACCGAGTCACCGACAAGGTAGGTTTGAGACGCCAGGTGGGTATTAAGAGCAGTGAGACCTCTCTTAAAGCTGGCGATGGCAGCAGCTTCCACCTGAAATCAGTGACAGGAAACTATATTACATAGGTAACATAGACATGCTGTGAAACATAAAGTTAACAAATGGGCAATCCAAGAAGTTCTTGAAGATAGTCTCACAATTTGAGCGATGTCCTATCTGATGTATTCCAGTGTGAAACATCTTTCACTGTATTCAAATTACTTACTAATCCTCTACATCGCAAAACCGTGATTCGGATATGGGGTTCCATGCATTGCAAAATGAAATAGTGGCATCGAAGACTACATTGAGTCTGGAGATCACGAAGTAACAGGGGATTCACAGGTTCGAAAGACAAACCTCCTCATTGAAGACTCCCATTCCAAGACGAGGATAGACCCACTTGGAAACGTTGCCGTCGATTTCAAGGGTCGCGATATCAATCCACTGGTCGACCAAAGCCTGTCATATTGCTTTAATGCATGTCAGAATTGTAACAAAATGTTCTGAGAAGCTTACACGTGAATAAGAAGTTGCTGACATGATGGAGTCAAGATCGACACTTACCCTCTCGTAGTGGGATGAGCCGAAGAGACCGACATCCTTCAGCCCAGCCACTGCATTCAATGCAACACAGTAAGACATCTAACCAAAAAAAAGAACATGGCAGACATAAAAGTGGTACGGACGTCACATCAGTTTAGATGTTGCGAACTCACCGTAACGAGCGATAGCGTTGCTTTCAAATACAGTTCCTTCCGGAGTCTCTAGCACAGGAACCTGTACACAAATAATCCACATCGGTAATTAGTACCCAAACCACACCGAAGCGTACTGAGCATTTAATAATTCGCATAGTGAAATTTCCGGATTCACAAAATCTTAAGAACGCAAGTTCCAAATCCTCATCGGATTGCTTCACCACAGTAGCAAATAGGTCCGAAAGGGGGGGCGGGGGGTACCACTCAAGGAAAAGAACATGAAAACCGTCTAAGAAGTAATGTATCAGGTGACCCACGATATATTGAACCTTCATCGCGAAAGGTGATCGTTCCAAGGTTAATCTGAACGGTCAATCTAAACAACCCGCTACTCCAGCAACCGCCTTTTAATCATGCTTCCAATAGTTCACAGTAAAATTTAACCGGAAACACTAACATAAAAATCAGTGATATTCACTCCTCCGTAMGACTCTCAGTAGACCTCAGAAAAGAGGACGAAAACAGCTTATCGTCTTGTTCGTAAGAACTGAGACGAGAAAGAACTAAATAACCAAGCACATATCAAGAAGCACGAGGAAGAAAGAACCATAAACCATTACCTTGCCCATGGGGTTTATCTTCAAGAACTCCGGTGACTTGATGGTGGCCCAATCGAAGTCGGGCGTGGTCGCCACCTTGACACCGACATACTCGGCAGCAATCAATGTCTTGTATGCATTCTTGTTCACCTTATTCGCGTAAATCTTCTGCTCACACCATCATTGCAACGACATCAGCAAATCAAACCTAAAATAAACTACCACCAACAAACCCTAGATTACAACTACACAACAATCCAGCAAAAGTCATTCAGCACAGAGTGAAATGTGAAACGTACAAGGCCAGCCATGGCTGCAGAGCTTGCGACGGAGAAAGGAAACCACAGACAGGGAGCCCGCGAGAGCAAGTCACAGATAGAAAGCAGCAGCTGCTGCTGAGCAAGGCGGTAATAATCTGAAGAGRATGGTCGAGACCTAGAAAGAMGTAAGGCGGCTGCAAGGGAGCACTTTGTACACCCCCAAACCCTAAGCTTACAAACGCCCCTGCCACCGTCGTCGCTGCTCGTCTTTCACTGGGATCGAAACCTCAGGAGGAGTGAGGCGCGCGTCCTCCGGGCCCTCCGATCTGCTGCTGCCATTCGTCACCGTCGATCGAAGAATATACCTGATGCTGGTCGTGAGAGTCTGCCGCCCGCTGGCGGCGTCGGGCGTCAGGTATGGCCGCGTCTGGACGCCAGGCGGCAGCCGGCAGCCGGCACAGTGAAGGAAAATCCCGGCCAAAGAATATTCTCCGAGTTCAATTAGAGGGATTCACGCACTCTTTTCCAAATTCAATGGAAAATACACGCCATGTATGAATAAAAGTTGTACATTATCAATTTTAGATTCAATCCATCAACACAATTAACTCTGGGATTGCAATCACCAATACTTTTGTATAAAATTTAAAACTCAAAATTCATAATTATTTTTTAATTTAATAATGAACTAGTGGACCTTGTGTTGTTGCCACAACCAAAATAAAAGTTAAAATATATTTTTAATTTTTTAATTCATTACAACTTTGAAATTCAATATCTTTTCACAACAACATGAGTGCAAAAGGCTCTATTGTGGTGTGAGAGGGTGCATTCTTGGTGCAACTAGAAAGCTCTATACACAAAGGAGTGCATTTGTTTCGTGGCTTTTGGACTCGTGATGCAAAATTATGAATTTTTCAAAATAAATAGTAACTTAATTCTATTTTCTGATTCATAAAAAAATTTGCCCCTCCTTGCCAACAATTTTCGTGCGGTACTAAGGCCCAATTTACATTTGGGGCCGGATTGAAGGCCGTCTAGAACTCTCCAAGTTTGAACCAATATGATCACTCAATTTCTCCAAATCCGGCCCAAGGGCTTTATACTTGGGGCCGGCCGGAACTACAACTCATCCTACTTGTCGCATTAGGTGGCATGGTTTTAGCGCCAAACCATCCGGCCCCAAGGGAACAATTGGGCTGAGGATTTTGGTGGCCGGAACTCCCATTTAGGGCCGGATTGGGCTCCTCCATTGGATGGAAGAAATCTCCACCTACCAATGCAAAGTCTTTTTTAATTTTAATTTTTACATGCTTATAATCAATATATGTGAGCTCAAGAACTTCTAGTCTTTAGAATTGGTTCAGTTAACCTCTCATTGACGAAGGGACGAAATGTGTTTATTTCTACATCAGTGTACATTGTACACAATGCTCTGTTCAATTACTTAGTCTCAACAGGAGATGTTAACTTGGTCTCAGCATGAGATGTTCTAATTTAAATTATTTTAGTTTTATTAAATAAATTAAAAGTTAATTTAATTATCATAATTAAAAAAAATAGTAGAAATTAATATTATAGTATAACCTCATATAACAACCTTATAGTTCTACCATATATTCTTATTGGTATAGAATTAAAGACCTTTTAATTACCAAAGCAGATTTTAGCTTCTCATTTGATCAATTTTTCCATTTAATTAAGCTCTTCAATTAATTTTTTGCGTAATTAGTTTTTCAGTTTTTTCAATTGATTTAGCACATCAACCGAACCTCTTCTAACAATAGGTTGAATTGCTTTTTTCTATTGAGGACATAACTAACATGCGAAGAATGTGTTCATGTATTTTGAACGCATAGTAGTGAAGCTTCACTATGTGTTCAAAATAATTTTAAGTTTTAAATTTAATTTTTTCATACCCTCCTATTTCCCCTATCTTTTAATTTTGAGAAACCACTTTAATTGACAATCAATATGGGATAATTCATCCCATATCCCGTATCCCGTACCCGTATTTAGTACAATATGTATCTAGTATCCGTATTTAGAATCTATACCACATCCATATCTTGTGTTTATTATGTATTTGTATACGATACTATATCTGTATCCATATTTATATTGGGACAACTCAGATTAAATCTTAGAAAATCAATGGTTTGTGAATTTTTGAGAAATCAACAGCGATTTTGAAGGTAAGCTTTTTTTTTAATACAATCAACGACTTGTACATTTTTTTGAGAGAGGGAAGGGGGCAACTAATGCAAACCAGGGCGTTCCTCTCTTCCGGAGGGATAGTAATGTTTATTTCTGCTCTATTGTGCACAATTTCACATACAATTGTTTTAAAACATGAAATGTTTATTTGGTACATGCTTATGAATTAGATTACTGATACATTTCTTAATTTGCTACATAGCACAAATACAAATCTCTAAATTGACGTCATTGTTGAAGTTACGCCACACTCTGACATTTGTGAAATGATGTGTGCTTTTATCAATGTGCATTTTTGAAATAGAAAAAATAAAAATAGAAAAGAAAAGTTAAAGACAATGATCAAACATTTTTCTTTTTTAATAAAATAAATAGGAATAAATAAATAAATAAAATCTTTTTTTCAATAAAAAAAACGAAGAAAAAGGAAAACATGCATGTTTTTATATTTTTTTCATTGAGCATTGAAAAATCCAAGAGCACATGAATTGGAAATTGGGCCTTAGAATCCAGCCCCGGATGGGAAAACTTGGGCCGAATTCAAGGCCGGATTGAAGGCAAATCCGGCCAGTCTTTCATCCAGCCTTAGGCCAAATGTAAAGCCGGCCTAAGAATGACGTTAGACACATCATGGTTTGTTAGATCTTGGCGTATCAAACAAAACAAAACAAAGCAAACATTCAATCTATCTTAACACCTCAACGCCCAAGGTCCAACCATGCTTGACAGCATCCTCCCTTTGTAAGTGCTAAAAGTCTAAATTTCAGTTAGTTATGAAGATCTCAACCGTACAATATTGTAGTGTGCATGTTGTAGATGTTGTGGAAAAAATTTGGGGTCATTTGACCGTATAGATTGAAAGATTTTATTGTTTTAGTGTTGAAAAAAGGTGCTGAAATCTTCTCAAAAACACATTTGGAGGTGAGATTTGATTTCTGAACCGACTCAAATGAAAAAACTTTAAACTACAAAGTGATTCAAAACCAGAATATAAACACCTCTTAGTCACTCATAACGTCTTGGATGGATATGAAATTTTGACCACACAAACTAGATTAGTAATCGCAACTTTTCCAACAAACATTATTGAAAAAGGATCACATACAAAGAAGTTATGAGTCGCCGAAGTTCACTGAAATGCAAAACTTTCCGGATTTTGAACTTTGAATTGCTYCCAAACATTCAAAAGAACTTGGATTGGCATGAAACATTTACCACAATAACTAGACCTTTATGAAAACAAAACCCAACAAATTTCATTGAAAACAAACATTTAATGAAAAAGATGCAATCTCCCAAAGTTGAAGCCTTCACAATGCAGTGTGCTGAACCTAAATTAAACTTGAGAACTTTGAATGACTTTCACAAACTCAATACGTCTTGGATCGATTTGAAAATTTTACTATAGAAATTAGACTAATATGCGCAACTTTTCCAAAAAGTTTGATTGAAATCGGACATAGGATGCAAATGTTAGAGCACTTCAAAGTAGACTGCCAAACTGTGTGAGGCCACTTTTGGGCCCCTAAAGCGTTGAGGGGTTAAAGGTGCTGATGATAAAATATTGACAATCTTTGGATGAAATCTGTTGTGATAAAATCCTCTAAGTGTAATGATTTTGAGAGTGTTTTTGGTTGCTTGATTTCATGAGTTGATTTTTTCAAGAGCGCATTTAATTCTTTTGAACTAAAATCTTAGAAATTCTTGTTGGAAAAAAGTAGTATGATATGCAGCATGATTTTTTTTGCAAATAATCTCTATCTAATTTGATCACATATACCTAAATCTATTTTACCATAGGATTTTGTAGAACGTTTTTAACTTACAACAAAAAGTGCATGACGATGAAAAAACAAAATTGAACCTTGTACATTAGTCAAAAAAGGAGTAGTTAGACAGTTACGGTTTAGGGTAAAAATTTCAATGTCATAACTTTTAGCTCTTGACAGTGCATTTTCTTCTTCTTGGAATGAATAACTTCTTCATGGTTTCAATCTCCATTTTCAAGAGGAATCCATTGCACTTAGAAAATGAATTACTTGGGATATGGTATGAATGCTATAGAAATGTTTCAATTTTTTCTCATGCTGTAAAGAAAATCTTGAGTGTACTATGTTTCCACCTTAGGTTCTACGCATACTTTGGCACCCCTGATATCTCTTGGCAAGAGTCAGTGGTCACACTAGATTTCCTTTCAATAGAACTTCCTTGTCATTATTCGTTGTAGGTGTCTTCCATTGCCAACTATTTTTCTCCGAGGTACTTCAATTTACTATATTTTTCAAATTAGTTTCAAATCGATCAATGTTCTCTTCTCTTGCAACGTTTACGGATTGCAATGGTGTAGGTCTAGCAATCTCTTCTTCATAGTTCTTGCTGTGCACATTGCTTGATGGTTTTTATTAGGCGGTTTGTCTTACAACGATTCTACCTTGGAGTGTTGTGTGCAATCTGCTTATCTGTAGGCAATCACAGGGGTTGTTAGGGAGTAAATAGCATATTAAAGTCATCCAGTAAAACTATTGGACTAGAAGCCCAAGCCAAATTCAAAGCAACAAACACTATAAAGACCAAAGTCAAATATTTCCAGCAGATTGGATAAAACCTGCTAGTAGAGTCTAATTATTTTGTCTTGATAATTAAATTATGCACTGATAATATCCAATGACTCCAAGCTACCCAATATCTCAAGAGGGAATAAGATCAAATCTAAACCAATAGCATAGCGAATAGTCTACCCCAATGAACTATGAATTTATGACTTAACCCCTACAGGATCGGGGGTGTTTGAGCATATTTCTTGTTTTCTAAACTAGCTCCTCTAACAAGCATAATTTCTCATTTGTGTAGAATAATTTTGATGATTTGCACCATTGAAATGAAAGTAAACCTAAGTATATTTCCTATGAAAGATGTTCAATTAGGCAGTACTTTGTATATATGCTGAAATGGGAATGTTGAAATCGGACTGCTCAAAAGTGCTTCAAAAACTTTGAATTTTTTTTCACAGGTACATATCATCATTATATTAATGTATAATTTTTTTCAACTCATTGAGATCTAGAGAAAAAGATATGAGGATGTGTTAGGGTTCATGAAACGTGAGATTCAATGCTCCAATAGTCCAATCATACTAAATCCCGACAATTCCAAATAGGTATAGTTGGAACTCATGAACCTCTATATGTTCAAATGGAAATATTCGTTGAAATATTTGTTGACTTTGATTGCTTGTAGAGTAACTTTTGGGGGTAAGGCAACTTAATTGTAAAAGCAATCTAATTTCACTATTTAGTGTAGACAAACAAGGGACCCTAGAGAAGGTGACTTTTGTGACTTTTAGGAAAACCCTAATGCGTTAATGATATTTTTCTCTTTCTATCGTACAAAGGCAACATGCATTTGACCAGTGACCGGTGGTGTGGCATGCGAAACTTTCCAAGGAGGCAGGACACGTGGCAAACTCGTGGACGAATGCCACCGCTGCCTTGCATAAGGAAAAGAGAAAAAGAGCTCCCAAAGCAAAGCAACCAGCTCCCACAAGCCCAAGGCCCTGGCGACCCGGCCCGACCCGGCCAATCCCGACCTTTGCCTTTTCGAACCCGCCCCACTTTGCCAATTAGCAAACAGGCAACTCGCATGCGAATTACGCCACCTGCCCCCGTCATGCGAATCCCGGGTCGGGTCCCATACGACCACCCCACCCCAGCCCGGCCATGGCTCCGGACATTCACTTCTTCGGATAAGCCTATCTCCCTCCCAGCACTTGTCGACGTCGTCGTTRGACATCAATCGCATTGCAATCAGGCGTGCTCTGATCTCTCGTWTTGCCTCGTCGCAGCATTGGCACATTCGAGCCATCGGTTCTTGTTTTTTTAATTGATTTTTCTGAATTTTTGGGTGAGGATTGAGTGTGGCTATGGCGGCCCTGTCGACGACCTCCTCGACCGTGGCGCCGTGTTGCGTCAAGGGTACGGGCAAAGTCGTCGTCAACCGAGCAGCGAAGAATGCGTTGCGAAGCGGGGTGTGGCAGATGGGATGCTAYCCAGTGGAGCAGCTGCGCTGTGGGGCGAAGATGGGAGCGACGGCCGTCGTTAGCAACAGACGCGGCGTGCTGGCGCGCGCGGCTGCGGCCGAGACCAGCACTGGTATGACTCAATTTTGCGTTTGGAATTTGAGTTTTTTTTTGTTGTTGAGGCGCCATTATTGTCTTGAATTCACTTCCTCGCAACCTGGACCCCTTTGCTGTTAAAAGGGAAAATCGCAGTATTCAAGATTCAGTGATCTTCTGATACCAACTTTCTTTAACGCAATTTCATCCTAATATTTTGAATTAAAGATTTGAAGGGAACTCAGGGAAGCGTGAGGTCATCGGYATCCTTAAATTCTCACATTTTCTTAGTGATTTAGTGCTACAGTAGAAAGGGTGATAACTCTGCATTAAAAAAATATGCTATGCATTGTGGGATAGCCGCGTTTGATGAAATTTGAAATGGCGCTTTGGTCAGGGCAGACATACCTACAGTGGCTGATACCAAGGGAAAGTTCATTCAAACCTACCGGAAGCCTATCCCTAGCATTTACAGCAACGTAATTCAGGAGMTTTTAGTGCAGCAGCACTTGATGCGTTACAATTCGACCTACAAATACGACCCCATCTTCGCCCTGGGATTTGTCACCGTATACGATCAGCTCATGGATGGGTACCCGAGTGATGCTGACCGGGATGCCATTTTCAAGGCTTACATCTCTGCGTTGAACGAGGATCCCGAATTATACAGGTTCTTTTCCTCCATTTCTATGATTCATTGATGTTGTTATGTTTGATCAAATTTAGCAACGTTAGTACAGACCTTGAATGGTCATGTTGGTGGARTATGTGGGATTTTTAAATATCTATGTACATACGTAGCATACTTGATACATTTTTGGATCATTTTGACACTTTTGGTGGAACTCATCCTGCATTTCTGGTCAAGTGGGTCGAAAAGCTCCTTAATGAAATTTTCTAAGAGTTTTTTCTTCTAGCCAATTGACTTCAATCGAACAAGAAATTTGCAATGTTATGAGGCTTTAAGCACACGTTCGATTTCTGCATACCGGTGCATCAATTATCAATTTATGTTCCAGGCAATGGAGGTCTGTCATTCTCTGACCAAGTTTATATCCGATGTTGAGAAATGCAGAAAAGATGCTAAAAAGCTAGAGGAATGGGCGGCTGCTCAAAGTGGTGGCGGAATTGCAGAGTTTGCAAGCAAGGATGGTGAGGTGGAGACTTCTCTGAAAGAGATTGCTGAGCGAGCGGGAGGCGCAGGGACATTCCATTACAGTCGATTTTTTGCAATAGGCTTATTTAGGCTTCTTGAATGCGCGAACGCTTCCGACCCGGCAGTTTTGGAAACGGTAAAATATTGTGATAATTGTAGTGTCTTAACCTATCCYCTTTGGCACGGTCTCAGTGTCGACGAAATAATGTTAGGATTGCATGCTGGTAATTCGTAAGCGGACTTTCCGGGAATCTGCATGTTCTTTTTTGAATATAAAGTGGCTTGTTTATGCAGTCGCTTGTATTGCAATGAACTTCGACGCGAGGGTAGTGTAGCCTCTAGGTGGAATTTGTAGCCTCTAGGTGGAATTTGTAACCTTAGTGGCGCTATCTGAGTGACTTTCTATGAACGAATTGCTAATTTGAGGACTGGTGTTTGCCTACAGCTTTCCAAGGCGTTGAATGTAAGCAAGAGAAGCGTGGACCGTGACTTGGATGTGTACAGGAATTTGCTGTCCAAGTTGGCTCAAGGAAAAGAGCTGATCAAGGAGTATGTGGATAGGTGGGTTTTCTTATTTCGTTTTCTCTYGGATTTTAATACTAATGTTTGCTGAATATATTAGGAAGCCGCTCTTCTGTAATGCATGTTCGAAGGATAGGGCACTGGCTTATGAATTTCTGAAAGGCTTGAGACAGTGCCTGATTAAGAAGTGTCCGAACTTTTGACTTTTAGAGCAAGATTTCCCTGWMTCTTTCCAATTCCTATCCCCCGAATCTTGCTTYAAAAGTACTGCCCCTGTGCATGACTTTCAAATTGCGTTTGAGAATTGCCTTTTATTGTGGAACAGGAAGCTCTTGGACACCCGTAAAGCATGTTCTGAGCTTGGGCACATAATTTTAACACACGTAGTCTTAAAATCGAGCCAGTTTCCTGACWATTGAGCCCTGGTTTGAAGAATGCTTGACCTGCAGTTTCTCACAATCTCTTTGCTTCTTCATCAGGGAAAAGAAAAAGGCAGCAGAGCGGGAGGCCTCTGCAGCAGCAGCGAACGCGAAGTCAGCCGAGACTGTTGCATCTACGGAGGGAGCCAATAAAGAGTAGCCAGGAGGAGTTGATTTGTCGAAGTAATCGCCTGCTCACTGWCCGTCCTTTTGACACTTATTATTCTTCCAGTTGGATCAGGTCTTCATGGCAAGTATCTGCTCTTAAACTTTAAATTTGCGGCAACATTGAGCATGCGAGAGGCAACCACATCTGGGGTGGATGTAGAATTCTTGACCTTTAGTTAGGGCAGTGCCAACGCACTGTCATGCAATGACTTTTTTTAGCCTGCCTGTACACATGTAAGCGCTCCATGCTCTCTACTAGATATGCAAGAGAAATAGGTTGTGTTAGTGTTTCTATTAGCAGGCARCTAGGATCTTGTTCCTTGAGGTCTGAACCTGTATTCTGATTCGTAATATGGCAGTTGGCGGACTTTGTGTATCTCCTAATCGAACGTGTGCTTGTTTGATAATCCGAATGAATATACTTCCCATTTTCACATCCTKTTAGCTCTAGTATTACCTACAGMCTCCATGTAATAATCGTCCAAACAAGCATCTGTTCTAATCGGTTGACCATAGGTGTGYCAGAAGTGACCCTAGACTCGTGTTTAGAGAGTGCACATTTTATGATAGGGTTCGGTTTTAGCATCAACGTCTAAATTAGGATTACTTTCCTTATCACTACTTCCTCTTCATCGTGAAGTTCCTGGACCCTATTTGCACTTCGAAAACCTCGCATATAACGTCCTTCCTAATTGTAGATGGCTGATCGAGAACCCAGTGATCGCATGTGCTGCAATGACGAGATGATAAACTGAGACCAAGCTTGATTTCCATTACAAATGCAATTTAGCTTATGCAAGTAACCTGGGATCATGGCCAAAGTGGGCAAAGCATTGAGCGCCTTCAGGTTCTTCAGCTTCTCTCTGAAAATGCATACCGCACGAGAAGGGAGCCTCTTCACAAACCATACTCCCATTAAGCTAAAAAAAGTCCACTCAATAAACGCAAATTATTGTACGTAGTAATACAGATGGAATTAATCCCGGTAATAAGCACACCCAGATATGAATGAAAGCTTAGAGCCACTCATACAGATGAGAGGCCGGTAGAAAACCCTATTTCCCCCTATCTGTGAACATTGGCGTCCTTCTACTGTAGAATACATCATAGTACAATTTCAGAACTGCTGAGTCCTCCTCACAAAACTGATGGTGGAGCAGAATATCGGATTCACAATTTCATTCCATCCACCAAACCTGAAACTCTATCCGAAGAAATGAAGTCCGAGCTCTTGGGGTTTTCATTTCTCTTTTCCAGAGGCAGTTGCAAAAAAAAGTTTTACTTCGACAATGAATAAGCTCGCTGAGAAGATGGCCGGTAGTAGTTCGATTTTAYATCACCAGGTTTCCATGTCAACCCCTTTCAGCTAGCATTCGTCTTCTCTTCGAATGAATCCAGTTGAACGTACACATTGTGAGAATCCTCATCTCTTGAGACYTTTGGTGTCTTTGGTGTCTTTGGTGTCCTGGGACGGACCTGCTCTCCTCTGAAACAAGTTGCAAAACGGATTGGTTAGACCATAATCGAGGCAGCAATAGTAACGTTAGAATTTATTTTTTGTTGGATTTAGTCACTGAGCTCCAATACAACTCTCATCAACTGAAGATTCAAAGCCTTTTGCCAGGGATGTATATTTTTTGGGTCATGTTACACGTTTGTCATCATGTCTAAACCGAACGTCTCTGCAAAAGTGAACTCATAGAGCTAAGAGTTTGGTGCGAGTTAACGATTTTTTTGGTCACAGTGTGCATTTTTGTCATAATGTTCAAAACCCATGTTCTCCAGTAGTTGTGCAAGAGTGGAAACTGGGAACTAAGAGTCTTGGGGGCTAAATGCCTATTGGAATTTCTTCGAATGTTGATTGCAGCGTGCTGCTGTGGTTGTGACTTGATAAATGGTGCAAAATTTTATTAGGGMATAATTAGGGTTTCTAAAGTTTAAATTTTACTAAGCACTACAGTAGAGGAGTCTCCAAATCTCGATACACTCCAGTCTTGGCAGTGCAAGAGAATCAACAGGGATTGCGCGCTGTTGGGTTTGTGGTGTTTGTACCTTYCCATGKTGCAATCTTCCATGATGACGCTCGTGGGAGGCGAGAGTGAGTTGCTCTCGAGGTCCTTGGGAGAGAGGGCCTGCTGCTCTTCATGTCCARATTTGCCGTTTCCTTTTCGGCCCAAACTGAAGAGTGAGCCGATCTTGACCCGTTTCCGRGCGTCTTTGTGCCAGGAATGTAAAGCTCGCCCCACACGGGGAGGCARAACGGCTTGCTTGTAGTTGCTGCCCATCTGAAAACCACCAGTMATTAGGGCACACTCAGAACTAATAGGGACCTGACCCCGTTTCCAATACTGTTATCAACAGCTGCAAGTAATCTCTTTCCTGTACACTTGGTTGCCCTTCGATTAGCAAGTGGAGTGAGCCTGACTTGGCTATTCTAAATGTCTATGGCCACTGATCTTTGAACGGAAATGGGGTTGTCTAATGCCACTAAATAGTGGTTTACAATCTCCCACTTTTAAATTGCAAAAGAAATCCATATAAAGTGACAAAAAAATTTGATCTCTACAGATTTGGCTCTTATGCCCAAAGTGTTCTCTCGTAAGCACCCTATTACATAGATTACAATGCTTAAAAGAAAGGCGATTACAATCCTACTCAAACACATGCTTAAGATATTTTGAGGGACTGGAACAAGTCATAACATTGAGAAGTTCAGTTGTTCAGACGTACCTGAGAAACAAGATTATACAGAGGCAATGTGCTGACAGTACAGAAGAGTTGCACTGCCAATCTGCGAGGAACAATCCCGAGAATCTTAACATACAACTCCAGTGCTAGAAAGGGATCTGTTGAATGAAGAATATTGTCATGAATCCAGATTGATTCGCAACGGAAGCACGTACCCCACTGAGAGGCGGGTGAAAACCATCCACTTGTTACGCTCCAACAGGCACGAGTGAAATCCAAATGACCACTGCCACCACAACAACATCCAAGATGAGTACGTAAATTCAGGCCACGAAAAGAACCCAACTCTTCCAATGAATCCACTCATTCGTAGATGTGATATATCAAAGTGTATGCTTCAATTAGATTGAAATTCATATGGAGCTTACCAGGTGCCAAAAAAAGGTCGCCAACTCAAACGCGTTCTGTATCAAGAGGAGAGATGATTGAGTAAAGTGAAACACCATGATATTCAATGCAAAGAATTTCATGGAAAAACGCACTCTGGAGCACCCAAAAATGCATTTAAATTCCTTCTAGATATACATTACATTCTTTGCACAACCAGCACGCTTAGAAAACATTGTCCGAATCAACACGTTTTGTTGCTTCCGATGCCTTGATTAGGACATGAATTAACAGAGTTCGGACATAGATTAACAGAGTCCGGACATGTTTTGTTGGTTCGGACAACAGACTTGGTTTTAAGACCTTGTTTTTTCTACTACTAGTGCTGCAACCGTGTTCATGTTGGAAAACAGTCAACAATGCATCTCTCTGTTTTAGGCCACGAGACTTTGATGTCATCAAGAGTTGCAGGCTTGTGTTCAGCGATTGGGACTCGGACTGTACGTACGTACKCTGTCGGCACGCAAGCCGAAATGGAGCAGGCAATGCTGGCATGCCATGGCCGGCTTGACGATTTTAGCTTTTCATTGAGGTGAAAACACCCAAAACTGGAAGTCAAAATAAGCAAGTACAGCGTAGATGGAGGTTACTTTTTTAAGGGTTTTTTTTCTAATTTTTATTCCTTCCTTTAGGTGATATGAGCAATTGAAATCATGATTTACAAAAATGAAAAATGAAAGTTTTGGATATGACTTGTAATTAATATGAAATTTAAAAGTGAAAGCTCCCTAGGTTGTTGAAACCACCACATAAAGTTGATCATAAAATTGAAATGTAGAGGAGGAGGCCTTTGAAATGACAAAAGTTACATATATTTATGGTGAATGTGATGAAGTTTGAATAGGATCTTACTTAAAAAGCAAGTTGGTTCAATACAAATAGATCAAGTCTCTTTAGAGTGTTTGTTTGTTATTTTGGATTTTTGTTAGGTGCAATACCATTACTTTTGGTGATTTACAACTCATTTTCAACAATTTTGTAATGCATTGTGCTAGAGGTTTAGACAATTGATTGATTGAACCAATGACTAAATGCTGCACCTGAAACCTGTACCTAAACCTTTTGTAGTAGATAGATGAATATACTGGTACTTTGAAAGAACCTACAGTTCAAGACCTTCTACAAAGCATCAATGGCCATGATGAATGCTTGTACGTGTAATTTAGGGGAAAAATTGTTTCAATCTTCCTATTGTATCACAATTTTGTACTATTTTTGGCTTGGTACTATTAAAGAGACCTTTGTAGTAGATGATTGGTTTTGCCTTATGGATGAATTATTCACATAAAAAATGTACATCTTAACCTTGAGAGGTTTTAAAATAACCGACACAAAGATGGAGCATTGAATTTGGAGGGAAGTATACTAAGATTATTTTTTTTTCTATCAAGGAAATTTCACATAATGCACTTTCACACATTGAAGGTACATTTTCTAGAAGAATTCATTTTTTAAGGATCATGTTGTCTCTTTCAAACTTAAGATATTCTCATTGTTGCAAATGTAGCTTAATATAATTGAAGGAGCCAAACCTTTCTTGACCACTAAGTAAGCAATTGAGCATATTTGGAACCTAGGTCTGTTGAGTGTAAGAACTTCCTTATGCATAACAATAGTTTTCAGAAGGACCCACATTTTTTCACAATTTTATTTTCCAAAACAAAATTACCATGAATTTTCTAGGCTCGAGAAGATTATGTTTGTGCCATACCAATCATATAGGTTGTCCTATATTTTACATTTTTACCATGGGTTGGTTGCTAAATTGAGAGTCATGTTGCTAGTCGTAGTGTGCCATAATTGATCATTTTACTCATCTCTCCTTGCATGGAAAGAAAATAACATGTATTGCCAAAACCGGGGGTGATCAGGAATGAGTTGGCCCTCCATATTATCCTTTTTTTGGTGACACAAGTGTGTTCTGGTAACACATTGCGAGGATTTCCATCAAGAAGAAGGACTGATTTCTCATTAGGTGAATTACTTGTCAGCAACCCTTTTTCTTGGTTTTTGAAAAAGTGCTAGGATGGCAATCACTTAAAATTTGGTGAAGCATTTTATTTCTTCGTACATCCATCTTTTGTACCATAAAACACTTTTCAATCAAATTCATACACTTTTTCATCCAAGTTTGACAATTTCATCCATATTTTAAATTGGATTGAAACTTTTCTGGCGAAAAAAAATTTCCTTTTTTGAGTTTTTTTGGCGGAAAAAAAGATTTTCACTATGAAATGGTGCTTTCTGACTCCATTTTGCCCAGAAAAAGGGCTCTTTGTTAGCACAAAATATCAAACCCACGACCATGCCATTTGTCAAACATTGGAGTTATTGAATAAAAAGTAATAAAGATTGATTGTTTCAAACATTGGAGTTATTGAATAAAAAATAATAGAGATTGATTGCTTGAAAGTTGAAAAATCCTACATTGTAGATTTTGATGATAAAAATTATCTTTTACATTCAATAAATTTTGTTTTAGTTTATATAATGAATGACACTATTATTGTACATCATTGATGTGATTGTTTCAAAATACAAAACAAATCTCTTGAAATTTCTACTTTGGAATAGATTATGAAATCAAACATGTTGAGGATGCAATATTTATAGTCTTATAGGTAYCACTTTGAATTATCAAATCATTTTTTCTTGCAATTTCTTTTACCAAAATATTAATTTTGAAATTCAAAAATCTCCAATTTATTTATGTTTAAAGATTATTTTTTTGTAGCTATTCCATGCTATGTAATTTTTAATATACAATGTAACAATCATGAAATTTTTTTTCTTTTAAATCTCTACTCAAAAATGTCTAGTTGATTCTCATTTTAGGTAGTGACCATGATGATTATAATGACTACTAAGGAAAACCTTTGTTTGAACTTTGATATTGTTTTTCAAAATTTATATCTATATTTACATCACATCTAAATAAATTACTTACTTTGTGGTTATGCTTTTTCAAGTTACACATAATTCAAAATCACACGATTTATTAGTTTGAGTACTAATTAGATTAGATTTACTATCTAGAAGACTAATGATACTTGTGGCATTGAAGTTAACATGTATCTCAGTATCTCTCAAAATAATGCAAAGTTTTATTATTTTAATAATGCAATAGTTGTAATTATAAAGTGTTTAAATTAAAATTGCATCCATATTGATTTTGTTTATTATATAGCTTTAAGCTAATGTGATTCACCTTGCAATACAATAAGGTCAAATCATTTGATAATACACTTGCCATTTTTGATGATTTTTTGTGCACCATTAACCCATTAACGACCAGGTCGATGACTGATTACCGAAACTGACAGATTTTCATCAATAGCAGACTGGCTATTAAGAGCAAGCCCACAGCTAACTCTAATGAAATTGTGTCAGTTTGACACTTTTTCGTAACCAGTCATCGACATGGTCGTTAATGGGTTAAACATATTTTTTGGAAATCCAAATGTCAAAAATATAGAGCCAAATATTAGAATTATATGAGAAAAACATTCAAAATATTTGACTCCACAGATTGCATGATTATAGCATTTGAAGTTAGTAGAAAGTTTTTTTTCAACATAGATTGCTCCAATATAGTTAATACAATTTTACTTCTTTTAGAGTGTGATTTTTGAACTAAAACTATTTTTTCTTAGAACATTTTATGATGAATCATATTAATTACATACATTTCAAATCACAAAAGTCAATCAAGGTTTTAGCAAAAGATGCTTGAAAGATGTTGAAATTGCCCAAAYTACCCAATTGGGAGGAGGGGACAACAAAACTTTTCACCCATATATAATATTGGACTTTTTTTGGTTCTTTTCTCAAAGGTAGTTATAATGTTATTTGCACAAATTGTGCCAAATTAAATAAACATTGGTTGAAAAATAACTTCATAGGAATCTATCCAATCAACCCAATTTTAAGAGGCAAAATAAGTGCATAATTTTTCACCTATATAAGATTGGACCTCTTTTTGTTCTTCCATGGTCATATCATTAGATGTTTTGGGGGGCATTTAGATGAGTGTCAGGGTTTTTTTTTTGGTTTTTATAGAAGTACTAAAGTGGCAACAGACAAGAAAATGATAAAGCCAAATATTTTAGTATTCATCTATATTTTGGATAGAACTATCTTTTCATCTACATATTTGGATGAATTTCATTTAAAATTGGCAATTTCATCCAATTTATTAAAAAAAATTGGAGCAATTTGGCATTATCATCTAATTTTTCTTCAAAATTTTCCTATAGACTTGGTGCAACCCATTTTTTTTTGAGGCCTTTGGGCCTCATGAGGCCCAAAAAAAAAACATTGATGAGTGTGGATTCCCTTGCTGTAGGAACGCATTGGGAACTTTGAAAACTCTGCAACATAAGCACTCTAATGTGGCCAAGAAATTGCCACATCAGATAATACTAATTAATTAATTTTTTAAATTAATTATTAAATCTTTTGAAAAAATTAAATTAAATTTGTTTTTAGTTTCTTTATACTATCTAAAGTTTTTGAATTTTTTTTTTTTTATTTAAAATTTCAGACCAGCACTTGCCAGTTTCCTCTATAGAGAACAATTTCGGGAAATAGCCTCAAAACAATCTCGTGCAAGGCTTTAAAAACATCTAATGCCATTAAACTGAGACAAAATATTTATTTCGATAATTCACTCAAGTCATTAGAGACCTCCATTCTAATTAAACAAAGATTTATGAAGAACTCAACTTTTAATAATCAAAGGTTTTTAAATCTATCATACTACTAAAATCATAACTCCCTCTGTAATATCACAAATGCTACCATTAATACTTGGAGCTTGTGTTTGCTATGCAACGCATTAATTGTATCACATATTAGTAAAGTTTTGATATATTTGAATAGAATGCATGATAATGATTTCAATTCTCAGGGGTAGGTTGGATTTGTGATTCCAGAAAGGTTATTTGGACTCCGAAGGATGGTGTTTACTTGAAGTTCATGAATCACATGACAAATACGGTATTGTCGTTACGTTAAGGTACTTCATTTCACATTGTTCTTTCTCAAGTGGAGCCTGGATCTCCTCTCTTGCTTCTTCACTAGTGTTGAAGCCAGAAGAACAACCAGTGTGGATCGAGAGTCGTTACCTGCTATACCCCTCGTAAATTTTTTCTGAAGCTTTATAATATTCTCTGGATTTTTGAGCAAGCTTTGATCGTTCTCTACCTGCATTGAGCTTTAAAAATATTACTCATGTTACATCAAGAAGTTCAAGATATTGAAGTTGGATGAGCTTGATCGATAGAACTTAAACCAGCTACCAGCAAGCTCCTTTGTTTCTTTGAATTTGGCCAACCATTTTGTTTCTTTCATGATCAGTCTTTCACGCATGTTAATTCTTAAGCTCTGGAAGAGYCAAAAAGTAGATGATGAATGGTCAAACAATTATTGTTCATTATTAATTAATGTGGGAATATCAAGTGTTATCTTGAATTTCGGTGTGTTGGATTCTTCATCCATTTAACTTAACATGAGTCCCAGAAGTGTCATCCTGAAAGCCATGAAATTTTACTTTCCATTTGTACCCATTTACTTCAGACTCTAAATTTAACTTCAATTCTTATTGAAGTTTTCTTTGTTTGGATTTTTGAATGACACAAGTCAAGATTATGTGCTATCTAAGGTAGGAGGTCTATATATGGATGATCCTGAAATATTTTTTCAGTAAATTTCCTTGAAAGACAAGTGAGATGACATCTAACTCTAGTTGTTTCATATTTTTTGGAGCTTTGTGGATTTAGTTTTAAAATTTTGAAGTTGAAATGGCATAAGGTTCTAAAATGGCATAAGGTTCTAAAATGGCCACCTCCTAAACTGTACATTGTTAGTACATTGTTGAAGGTTATGAAAAAACATGTACTGATAGTGTGCATTTGAAGAGGTGAGTCATTTTAGAACTTTAGAATCTCCTACCCTAAGGCTTGGTTAACCCCTCAACGCCCAAGGGGACAAAAACTGTCCTCACACAGTGTGGCAGACCACTTTGAAGCACTCTAACATTTGCATCCAATGTCCGATTTCAATAAAACTTGTTGAAAAAGTTGCACATACTAGCCTAGTTTCTATGGTAAAATTTTCAGATCAATCCAAGATGTGTTGAGTTTGTGAAAGTCATTCGAAGTTCTCAGGTTCAATTTAGGTTCAATACACTGCATGGTGATGGTTGCAACTTCGGGGATTGTATCTTTTTCATCAAATGTTTTTTTTCAATCAAATTTGTTGGGTTTTGTTCCCATAAAGGTCTAGTTGTGGTAGTAAGAGTTTCATGCCAATCCAAGTTGTTTTGAATGTTTGAGAGCAATTCAAAATTTGTAATCCAGATATTTTTGCATTTCAGTGAATTTCAGCGGCTCATAACTTCTTTGTATATGATCCTTTTTCAATAATTTTTGTTGGAAAAGTTGCGCTTACTAATCTAGTTTGTGTAGTTAAAATTTCATATCCATCCAAGACGTTATGAGTGACTAAGAGGCATTTTAGTAGAAGGAGGTTCAACCACAAATGTGATTTTTTGCTACTTTTTTCACAGTTTTTTGACATTTCAAATCCATTTTCAAGCATAGTTGGACCTTGGGTGTTAACCCCTTAAGAATGAGATCCATTACCAATTGGTCCAACATCGCGTCTTATCTAAATGGAGCTTAGTAGATTGTGCTTGAGTATCAATCCTATATTTTTATTACATGAAACTATGAATTGTTCATTATTGTGAGAAATTTCAATTTGTTTTGTGAAAGATTGCAATTGTTATCATTTTTGTTGCAAAAATTGAAAATGAATGAGTTAAAATAGTAAAAAGAATCCAAATTGTTTGTAATTTTTTCAACAGGTACACGTAGCAATGAAGATTAGTGTGAAAATTTCTCAATTGGTTATTTATGTTTTACATTCAAAACAACTATAATAAAAACCTTGAAGTCAAATTTGGCTATCAAACCAAATTTATCCTCTTTACTTGGTTGGTGTACAAAATTTTGATATTTTTTTATAGTGGAAATTTTTATTTTTATTTTAAATAATTTATGGAAAACAAATCATTGTGATTTTTTTAAAGTGAAAGGTAGGAATAACATTATATCAATCATACTATATATCAGAATAAAGGTTTTCTTCAGAATTTGTAAATTTTCTCCCAAATGAAGGTTTTAGTGAAAAACTTTAGTTTGTAATTTAAATTTAAAAAATCCATTAAAAGAAGAAAATATGAATGAAGAACATACCATGCTATGTTTTGGGATTCTAACACATGGAGCTTGCAATTGCAATAATTCTTTCAATTTTTGGATTTTTCAAAATTTCAAGATGAATTAGAAAGCTATCTTGTCAATCTTCATTTCCTTAGTTTCTAAAAATGGTTATATTGAAGGTTACAATGAAAAGTGATTAACCCTGGAAGGACAAATGAGTGGCCGTGGAAAAGTCGTGGAAGATACCGTATGACATCATCTACTTTGAAAAGCCAAATATATTCATTGGAAGTCAAAGTACTAGAAAAGATCTCCGTCCTCTTTCCACTCCTAATACCGAGGATCAAAAGTTGCAATTCTATCCTACACGGTTTTAATTCTCTGTCAACTACGAGATACAAAACATCCGCCGCAACATTCAAGGGTTAAGACACATTCACTTTTTGGATGTGTGAACCTTTATGGGTTAAACATCGAAAACTACGGGGCCAAAAAATTGAGAAGCGTCCCTTTCCATGACCCTTTCCTTGCTATTGAGAACTTCACCTTTGGATTGGTGTAAATTGCCAAAGCGAGGGCATGAAATGGCTAGAAAATAAAATTAAAAGAATAAAATATTTTAATTGTTTTTTTAAATAGAAATTTTTCAAAGATGACCCCTAGATTTTTTAAATTTCAATCCAACCCCAATTCTGGTGGCTCAAATTTTGAAGACTTTCAATGCAAACATAGGAAAAAGGTGCACTCTAGATCATTGGAGACTTCTAAAATTCCAATCTAATGACAATTCTAGGCCTCAAAATTTATAAGGACTTTCAAAGCTTGAACATAGGAAAAACTTGCGCTACATATCATTGTGAAGACCTGTGACTTCTTCTTTAGATTTGGTGTACATTGGGCCTTATCTTGGGCCTTATCACATTGCGTTGTCTTCTTCCTAAAAATGAGGCATTGGTCCCATCGTTGCAAAAGAGGGGGAGCTAAAGTGTTTGTGCACCACTTGAGTGCAAATCTGTCTTTATTCCAAGTCAAATCGTCTTTGAGTAAGAAACAAGCTGAAGATTTTTTTTTTCTTGAATTTTATGGCCGAGTCAACTCTTGAAAGGGSGGGGCGTACACCCACATCCACACCTCCTAAATATCACATCTTGGCCCGCCCCAACAATAGAAGTGATAAACCCGCAACAATGATGGCTTCGAATATAAAATTTCATAATTTGTGTTGTGTTCAATAGCACGAAAGTTCCAATGCCAGAGAATTTTTGGCAATATCAGTTGAAAAAAATGAAGCAGGCCATCCTACTGTACATACACAACTGCCCAGAAAAATTCTAAAAGCTTCATCTCCCAAGTCCTTCTGACTTGATGTTGCACTAACTATCTCTTGTCCACATATACTGCTGCTGAAGTTTGCATCACGAATTGCACATCTGGGCTAAATCGGGACTATAGTTTTCTACGCTAGCAGAAAGGAGGCTCATGGTCTCAGCTGTTGTTTCCCCGACCAATTTTCGGTGGCCTGCGTCTTCAAATGAATGAGGTGGTGGTGGCGATGACGAAGCGATCAATGTCTCCCCATTACTCTGCCCAGCCTTCTTCGATGTATCTAGGCCCATGCCCTGCAACTTGGGCTCCGAGATAATCACAGGCTTGGAATCTTGGAGAGAGAGCAAATCATCAGGAACCTCTTCTAGAGATTTCTGCAACATTGCCTCCAGAGCACCCCGGATGTGTCCTCTGTTCTTCTCCTGCTTAAGGTTTACGACAATTCCCAACTCCGTTCATGATTCAAAAATATGAAACCGTACACTATGTTCTACTGTTTCCCCAAAGAGTTTCAGAAACTCTTTGTTTTCTACGAATAGGAGACCAAATGCAGACATTAATGACACAGTTCCCCCTCAGGTTTTGGTGGTTGGAACCATCTCAGAACGTTTATGTTGCACATCTGGGCTTGTCTCCGGAGAACTGCACACAGAGAAAAACAAATCAGGTTAGAAACTGCAARRAMMAACGAAACAACAAGAGMCCACCATTCGAAGAGACCATGCATGATCTCTGCATCAAAGTCCAAGTGCTGCCATAACAATTTCAAGACGTGGTCTGGAATGAGACGACAAATGAAGTACTTCTTTGAGCAAGCCTATATGGAGATCAACGGTCCTTATGTACCAACTGCATGCACATGTAGTCGATGAAAGYTGAAAGATTCACAGWAAATGCCGATCAGKATAYACTAGCGCGCACTAATTAGCTGACCGAAACCAATATCTTTACCAGTGCCCCATCGAATCATTTCATGCCAAATCGAGCATTCTAAACATGGCCACTTCCATACCCGTCTGCAGAATTAAGATATTGGAAAGTTGTGCTTGATTTTTTACTAAACGCTGATGCGATCCACCACAGAACAAGCAAAACTCCAAGCAAACTTTTCTACATTGTGTGCAGTAATGAAAGGGACTCCAAAACATGCACTCACATTTACACTCCTTCTCATCATTTTCGATGCCAGCAGAGGCCTAGAGGGCGTTCAATGCTCAAAGCGTCGACCTTCCACCTCGTTAAGCACGCCTAGCTCGTTCAGGACGTACTCCACCACAGCAAATTYCAAACCAATGCAGCTCCCTCCCAGTTCATCAAGGCTTTCGGACTTGCATCCACACAAAGCGACTTCCTACAACTCCCGCCGACTCTTCTACAACAGAGGGTTCCCCGATGGACCTAAATTCTCTGCCCGTGACCTGGCTTCTACCCGTAATCCCGCTGCATGGAGCGTTTTACTCGCCATTTATCTCTCAAATTCGGCAACTACAGCTCCATCAAATCCCCCCTGGCTGCACTACCACACAAAACTCGATAAGCACCCAAAGAAAACGGAAAAAAAAGAGCCCAAAGTGCCAATCTCCTCCAACCTGCACCCCCCGAAGGATTTCACGCCAATCGCCCTCACCTCCCACGGCAACGATGAATTTCGGCTCTACTTCCTAGCTTCCTACACTTCTCTCCTTCGASTGATGAGTTCCACCAGCACAAACTCTCAAGAATTAATAAGGCCCTCCTCGGCCCCTTCTCTCATCCCATCCCATCCGATCCCATACCAAGCATTAGCTGCAATCCCACGACGGATCCCGAACGACACAAATATCCAGACCAGAGGCTCGAAAACAGAATCAACGAACAGATTCGAAGAGTGTTCCAAATAAAAAAACATCCGATTTATGTCCGTTTTTCAAAAAACAATAAAATACGATTCGGAAGAACCAAAACTTAGGCCACGAAAAGTAGCAAACGACAAAACCATACCCCGGGTACGACAAAACGCTCGCCGGAAGCGACAAGGCCCAGTTCTCCCTAGAATAGTAAAAGCCACAGCAATGCGACAAGAGCCCGGGGCCCCTCGAAAATGGCAAGATCGCCTATTAAGCGGCGAAATCTCGTCGGAAATGGCAAAAGCGGAGTTCGAAAGATGCGCGTGGGCCCAAGCACAAGATCTCAGTATCCGCAATGCCGCGGAGGAAGCCACCCGGGCGCTTCTCGTTGGACTCCCTCCAAGCAGGGCCCCAGCACCAGCCAGCCGTGCAGTTCCGAACGTGGGGCGCGCGACGATCCGCTCCAACGATGTGGGAGACCAAATTCCGCAGGAGGGAGGCAAGCATGCAGGCCAGGCGCGCCTGGAGCGAGTGCCTGAAGTCTGTTCCGTCGTCCGTTACCTTAACGAATTGCGGAGCTTCTCGCCACCCCAACAGGTGAAAACYAATTAGGGTTGCGAAATTTTGGGTAGGAGGAGTCGGAGATGATTGTTGTGGCGATGGTGTGCGCTGCACGGGGGGACTGGGGGAGGACCTGCGGCGCAATGGCAGGCAAGCAGGGGCCTTCCGTCGGGAATCCCGGGTGTGGTTGGGGACTGTAGCGACGGAGAGAGGAGAGGAGTCCGTCGTGCCAGGGTCAACCGTACCGTATTTAGGTCGCATTGAACTGTATCAAAGGGCTGGGGTCCCAACTGGGATTTTTTCACTACTAAAGGACACTTTACATCTACACTAAATAGTGGAATTAGGTTGCCTTTTAACAATTAGGTTGCCTTACGCCAGGAAAGGTATTTCTCAAAGTCAACAAATATTTCTATAAATATTTCCATTTGTACATGTAAATCCCAATTACACCAAGACTTGATTCAAAAGTAGTGGAATCTTGTATGGAAACAACAAATATTTCTATAGTGTAGAATGTCGAGAAATTAGTGAGGGGCAACGTGATTTTTCTATWTAGTGTAGATGCCATGTCAATTTGTTGAATAAGAAGCCCAAAATCTTCACTTGTGATTGGACGAAAGGCTAAAATTTGTGCAAATGGCCTCAAGGGGATAGGCTTGGCATGTAGGTGTAAAGCATGCCTAATATGTACATACATTACCTTATTAAATAACTAGTGTGACCAATGCCATCGCYACAACCGAAATAAAAATAGAAATAATTTTCTAACTTCTTAAACTAAAATAACTCAAAATTTCTTAACTTTCACATTGGCAAGTCCAAACACTGGGAAACAAATTTAAGGTTGTGCATCTTTTCTCGCTAAAGGCTTGTTGATAGTATCAAAAACATGACCAGGGATGCATGGTCTAGGAGATCTCACCATTTTGTTTGAGATCTCACCATAACAAACAAAACAAATAGCCTAACTTAGGGCCACTTCACACTATGGTCAAAAATCGAGAGTCCATCAATTTTCAACAATCAAGATTTTTTTAAATGAGAAATTCAAAATCTTGACTCTTCACTTTAGGAGGCACAATCCAAAATTCGTCGCCCTCTAAACTACCTATATGGCAACCCAATGCCTACATGGTGACAAATTGTCAATTATAGGATGGGTCTCTATTTTTGTCCGACTTGAACTATAGTCAAGAGTCTGTCAATTTTTTTTCAAAACCTGACAAGATCTCAACCATTACATTGGACTAGAAGGGATGTTTTTTCTCCTCCTCTTTCTTCTTTTTTCTTTTTTCTATCTTCTTTTTTAGGTCGCCATTGAGGTTTGAAATCTAGTCTTATTTCTTATTTCTTCTTTCTCAAGTTGCCATTGGGGTTTGAAACCTAGTCATATTTCTCCTTTCTTCTTTCTTGTTGGGGTTTAAATCTAAACTCCACCATTTCAATGGGGAGTCTTTGCATTTAAGTAACATACTTCCCTTTAATGACCAATACCACCTTTTAATTCCATTTATAGCCTTGATATTCATTGTTTGATGATGTGAGCATGTGTTGTAATTGTTTTTCCAAGGCCATTTTCAACTCTTTTCTCATGTGTTTTTTATAATCTTTTAATTGAAAAATTGGTACATGGGTGAGGCTTTACGGAAAATTTTAGAAAATGGATGGATCAATGTAAAAAGAGAAGGATAGAAGTCAAACAAATGGTATAGGTTCTGACTTTGGGTCTGGCTATTTGAGGCTTCACACTATGGATGACCAAAGGCTCCAATGCCTATATTTTATTGCCTTTTTATTGCCCATTTTTTGGGATTCATAGCAAAATTTGACCACTCAATCCCATGGCCTCTTGACTTGGACGGCAATAGTGTGAAGTGGCCCTTAAGATATGGATGATATTTAGAGGGCTACTCTAGATTTAGAGTCAATTTCATGAATAAAATAATATGAATCTATGAAACTTGTCCAAAGTTTTCCAAAACTTATAGATTAGTTTCTGAATTGAAAAGGTTAGATTTTTTTCAAGCTATTTATTTCTTTGTGAATTTTGAATTCTAGAGTTACAAAGTTTAGGTACATTTTGTCCATGTTGAAATTGAAGATTAAACCATTTTCACACGCAAGTATTACAGTTGTGTTGAATATTTTTACCAATTTTTTTCTAAAACACAAGAATAGCAATATTAACCTATATTTGAGGGTCCTTGTGGCAGCAATATAGAGGATCCATACTTTAAGTTGGTTAGTTTTTTTTGTTTTGTATTGTTTTGTTTTGTATGTTTGTTTGTTATGGTGAGATCTCCCAGACCATGCATCCCTCATTGTATTCTTGGTATACTATCAAAAAGCCCTTAGCTAAGAGGGGTGCAGAGGCTTTGTATTGCGGTGTTCCAATGCAAATTGTTAACCCCTAAGTGCTCAAGCGACCATTTTTTGGTCGCTGCCCGACTTCGGGTAGAATCTTTAGGTAGAATCTTTGGGTAGAATTTTCGGGCAAAAAAAAACTTTTTGGGGGATTTTTTTTTTCCTCTAAAAATATTCGGTTGTCTTTCAGTATGTATATTCAAAACTAAGATCTTTACATTCAAAAAAAATCATAAGAGAAGTAGCACAATGTGTTTAGAATTTCCTAGTGTTGAAAAAATTACTATATGGGGAAAGAATTGATGTTTTCATGACCAAATCTTTTGCATTTTTTCACAATTCAATAGAAACCACAATTTTGACCAATAAAAAAAAAATTCAAGTGTTAAGGATAGAAATTGTATTTTTGGTGAGTTTTTGAAGTTATATCACTTCAAAATTTATTTGAAGAGAATGTGAAAATAGTTTTATAATTTTGACCATATGGATATCTTCTATTTTTTGTGCTTCACATAAACTTCTTTGATGCAAACTTCAAAAAAGTTATGGAATGTATTTTTATAACACATTTGTCCATTGTCCAAACCCCTCGGGCTTTTAGGGAGTAAAGTTATGGATTTTTGAGTTATGTTTTTTATAAATTTATTAAATTACTTGTACTCTTACATTAACCCCTAAAGGACCAAGGCCTTTCTTTTGTGAAAAACACTCAATATTGCCATTTTATAGCAAAGAGTAAAAAAAATTGAAATTGTTTTATTTTTTGCAAATCTAACCATAGGATCTTACACCTAACTAGTATGAGGATGTGTGGAAAAAATTTCCGAATTTTTTGACCGCAAAGATTGCAGGATATTTGCGTTTAGAGTGAAAAAATAGGTTTTGTAGCACATTGCGGGACTAGATTATTTGACTTGGAACCTTCTTAAATTTATATTTTTACACTATAGAGTTTTGAGATTTAGATCTTTTTGGTAGGAGAATTGATTGAGAATCTAAGGGGTGAAAAAATCTCAAAGAAAATCTTTATTTTTATTTTTTAAGTTTTTGTTAAATAGAAGTAGGTACAAGATAGAAGGAAAATCTAAATTGTTAATATCTCTGAGGTGGAATTAAAATGCACTAATCCCAAGTGAGATTGTTCTAGCAAGCAAACTAAACCACGTGGAACATTTATTTTCTTAAAATTGTAAAAATTGGATTCAGAAATGAATCTAACAAGTTATTTTTTCAAGAAGATGCTCAAATTGTCCAAAAAACAAGATTGTCCATAACTTTCTCATAACAAATCCAAATAGAATGAATCAATGCTTTTTGTATAGACAAAAATATAAACTATGAGAAGAAGAAGAAAAAAAATTAAAATTTTTGAAACTTTTTTTTGCAAACTCCTCTCACCCTTTCTCCCATGTATTGAGTTGTTTTGGGCATAACTTTTGTTCCTAGTTAGCAATTGAAAAAAATTATATTCCCATGAAGCTAATTAGTTTTTCTATTATCAAAAAAAAGTTTTAAAAATGAAGAAAAAAATTGAGACCCTAGATACACAACCGAAATCTACCTTGTCCCCCAAAGAGACAAATGATGCTTTAGGGATTAAGGAGATAAAAAAGGCTTAATTGCCACTTATAAAATGACTATGATTGGCAACAACATAGGGCACACTAGTCCACGTATTAATGAAAAAAGAGATGAGGCAATTTAAGGTCTATAGCTCACGTGAGAGATAATTTAAACAAAATCATTTACATGACTCATTATGTTTGAAAAATGGCTACATATGCCCAAAAATAGCCGAAGAAAGTTGAAAAAAAAAACACATCTAAGGTTGACCCTCCTTGTACTGAAATGTTTCTTAACCCAATCATAACTTCTTGGATTGTTGTGAATTTTATCCACATAAACTCGACTTTTATTGGAAACAGAGAGTGTGTGAAGAAGAAAGTAAGAACAAGCTACCTAAATTCACAGTAATCCAAAAATGTCTAGATTTTAAACTTTGAATTGCTTCCAAACATTTAAAACAATTTGAATTGACATGAAAATCTTACTATAATAACTAGATTTCAAAGGAGCATGACCCAACAAATTTTGTTGAAAATGAACATTGGATGGAGAAGATACAAGCCCCAAAGTTGCAACCATCAGAATGCAATTTGGTGAACTCAAATTTGACTCAAAAACTTCAAATGACTCCCAAAAAATCAATACACCTTGGATTGATCTCAAAATTTTACCACACTAATTAGAAGATAGAGTGCAAATTTCTAACAAATCTTACTAAATCGAGACATTGGAGGCAAAAGTTACAAGGTAAACCAACCTATGACTAGAAGAATGGTTGGTTTGCATTGTTGACATTTTGAAAAAATTTAAGTTTTTGTCCATATAAAGACAAATGTGAGAAATGAAAAGAGCAATTGAAATTTTTATTTTTTTTGGCAAGTACAAATTTGTTATGAATTTTTGAAGTGTCTTGTCCAATTGGCCCAAAATAGTCTTTTGATTACTCCAAATCCACCCAAAAGTGTACCCATCATGGTCATCTTACTACCTAAAATAGTTACAATATTTCCTACATGGCCGCAGTATTTTCTAACATGGCTATGACAAGAAAGAAATAAAAAAGCATTAGATGTTTTTTCAGCCCAGCAAGAGCCTGTTTCAGGGTTGTTCCCTTAAACTCTTCCCTGCACAGGGAACCAGTGACTGCTGGTCTGAAATTTTGAATTTCAACAAAAAAAAAAAAAAAAAAATTCAGAACTCTTAGAAAGTATAAAGAAACTGAAAACTGATTTTAAAATTTATTATTTTTTTCAAAAAATTATTTTTTAAATTATTAATAAATTATTAAAATAATTATTTAATTGGTATTATCTGACGTGGCAGTCTCTATGCCACGTCAGAATGCCTACGTGGCAAAGTTCCTAGAGTTCCCAATGTGTTCCCAGAGCCCAGGAACTCGCAGTCTTTTAGACAATCCAAAAAACATCTAATGTTAGTTCTTTTGATGAATTTACACTGAAAAGGTAAGAGTTCCTAAAGCAAGTCACTAATAACTTCATTACCATCATCCCAAGCATTGATTTTGGCCAATAACCAAGCTAATGAAGTCGTAATCTCATCATTTGAATAAAGTCAGCCATGGATTGATGTAAGAGTGTAATAGGTGGTTTTTTAAGTCTTTGCATTCGGCAGTTTGTCTGTTGGTCCATCTAAGGACTTTAAGTTGGACTTCTAGACTATGTGGAGACACTTTGGATCTAGGAGGAGGGTTTAAAACCATTACATTGGAATGTGTTTAGACTTACACAACGCACAACATGATGGTAAAGCAACAATGCCTCTACTAAATGCTTTTGAGTCTTTCAATTATGAAGACCGTTCATTTTTATGTACTTCTGCAACACTTTAGAATTTCTTCCAGTCTTGAATTTTAAATAAACCCCCATAAGTATCTACTTTATTTATTATGCCCTCAAGTTTTGGAAAAAATAAACAAAAGTAGATCATTTTTGGATTTAGGGTTTAGGTTTATTAGGGTTTTTAGGATTTTTAAAGGAGATTTACGATTTTTTAGGATTATGGGTTTGAGGTAAATTGCATTAATTTTGCTCTACTAATTTGCACTCTCACTCATATCATCATTCACTTGAAGATGATGAGAATTTCTAGATACACTAAATAGTGAAATTAGGTAGCCCCTCACTAAGTTCTCAACATTCCACATTACATAAATATTTGTTGTTATTGTACAAGAATCCACTACTTTTGGATTTGTTATAATTGGATGTAGTTGGAACTCGTGAATCTCCATCTATACAAATGAAAATATTTGTAGAAATATTTTTTGACTTTGATGTCTTGTAGGGTAAACTTTCTTGGGGTCAGGCAACCTATACTGGATAGGTGTATTAACCCCTAAAGGACCAACATGCATTTTTTGGCAACATAGAAATTTTCAGTAGGTACTTGTGACTGGAGATCTGAATATTTTGGGCTGAAATTTTATTTGAATGTGAGGACGAGGGATATCTTTCATATGCACAAATTTCATGACATTTGGAAATATGAGTGAAAAGTTATTGCATTATATGTTGTTTGTTTCTCAACTCGAGTAGTCCAGGCAAATCTGAAAAAATCACTTTTTTAAGAAATAAAAATTTGAAATTTGTTCTTCAAATTTATATGCACTCAAAAAGCTTTGAATCATTGCATTTCAATAATTGAGATGAAAGTTATGAGGCTTTTTAGTTTGTGGGCAGTTATGGAATCCCTACACCAAAAAAAACTTTGAAGCTCTTTATTTTATTGAAATTCCAATATTTTTGAAAAATATAATGCTATTGTATATATATATATATATATAGTTTATTACAACAATTCAACCATTTGGATTGGAGTTTTTTTAATTTTATAACTAATTTATTAACAATTTAGTATTTTGAATCATTCTCTACTTCTTTCTACTTACTATTTTTTTCCTATATGTTGTACAACTCCAAATGATCTGAAAATTTTCATGTATGTATCCAACTTGCCCTAAAGAATGAATCCAAAAAAGCACAACAATTTTGGACATTTTTTCAGAATGATCTGACCTTGTGAAGTGTAGCTGCCCATTTTTTTGTAGGGCTAAAAAAGGATTTTTGCCACTTCAAATGCTAATATCTTGCAATCTACATGGTGAAAATTTCAGAAAAATTTCCCACATATTCTCAAACTAGAGTACTAAAAGATCCCCCACGGTTACATGTGTCAAAAATGATGTTTTTCAAAAATTTGGTACTTGTACTAGAAATGGCAGTTTTGAAGCATTTTTGGTGAGAACATAGTCAAGGAACTTTAGGAGTTAAGGGGACCCACACTAATTAATTGACATTTCACACTAAATAAATATCTACCTTTGTTGTACATCAATAGTGATTGAAGTGTTTGGGGGTTGTAAATCATGTTTCGAACATCTAAGGTAACAACACCCAAAGGTAACACTAGTCGTTTTTTGACACCTAAAAAACGACCTAAATCCAATTGCAAGTGGATCCAAATCCAAGCGCAAGCGGACCCAAAGTAGACAGGTGGGGTTCCAAGAAGTTGTCACTCTTTCAAGAAGTGGCCAATCACCCGCTTGAAATCCAAGCTTAGAGTGTGTCCCTTTTGGATGTTTTCGTGCCCACTTTGGTGTTAGTCTAGTGTTCATAGTAGGTGCATCTACAAAGTTGTTTTCAAAAATTTGTATTATAGCTCGGAAAAATACGAAACCAATTTTGTTGATTTCCTATTCCATTTCCTATCAAGCACACATCATGTAGCTATCCTCAAGATCTATAAATTTAATCCCTAAAGTCCCATTGACCCCTCGGGGGACAAAAAGGAATTCGGGAAGGTTCCTATGGTCTCAATATAAGTCCTAATCTTTAGAATTTTTGAGAGGAGATAGGACTACACGTTAGTTTTCCAAAAACATAATTTTTATTTCAATTGGATTCTGGGAGCAAAAGTTATGGCACAAAAAGCCCTTTTTTTAGGTCTACGGGCAGAAATTCACTTTCAAGAAAACTTCAAATAAAAAAATTAATTTTTTTTTCAAATGAGTTGTATTTTTGCCTACATGGGAAGCTTTGATTCATTCCATTTGGATTTATTATGCAAAAGTTATGGACAATCTTAGATTTCAGGCAATTAGAGCATTTTTTCGTAAAAAAACCTTGTAGGATTCATTTCTGACCTCAATTTTCACAATTTTTCAAAAAAAAAAAGGTTCATAAGGTAAAGATCTCTTGCTAGAACAATCTCACCGTTATGATTAGTGTATTTCAATTCCATCTTAGAGTTATTAACAATTTAGATTTTCCTTCAATCTTGAACCTACTTCTACTTAACAATTTTTTAATGAGTGAAAATTAAGTGTATTTTTGTTGAATTTTTTTTTCTTGGATTTTCAACTCAATTTTTTATCATATAAAAAAATAAATTCAAAATCAATAGAGAAAAAATCATAAGTTATTAAGGTTCAAAGCCAATTACTGTAATTCAGCAAGCTCCAAAAAAAACTTGTTTCCTTCACTTTAAACACAAATATCTTGCAATCTACATGGCCAAAGTTTGTAAATTTTCTTCCACACATTCTTATGCAAGTCCGGTACAAGATCCTACGGTTGGATATGCCAAAAAAGCATTTTAATTGTTTTTCGGCACTTCGCTATAGAGATGGTAGTTTTGAGAGTTTTTTGATGAAAAAAAGGCCTTGGGACTTTAGGGGTTAAAAAAGTGTCCATTATAGGTGCTTCTACCTTACAATTTCCCTCATTAAGTCCCCTCAATTGTTTGGTCCCCTTAGCACCCCTATTTACCCTCAATTGTGAAGGCCACCTAATTTCACTATTTCGTGTAGATAGATATTTCCCCCCCTTAATAAGTTAAGCACGACTGAGTCCATTAGTTTTTCCCCACATGTTTCATGCCCCCCGCCTTCTCCCCCATTTCAGTGAGCTCGACTGGCTTCTGAGATTCTGGAGCCCTTCATTGTGCCATGATCACCTTTCAGATATCAAGAAGCTTAAAAAGAAAGGGGGCGAGCGGATTGCGCGCCCGGCCAGTGAAAATTGCTGGGCGAAAAATGCGGTCCAACAGAAATTAATAAGTTAGCCTATCTAATAATTATTAGTAAATTAATAAGTTAACCTATCTAATAATAATTAGTATCCATCAATTAGGTGAGGTGAGGTCGGAATATTCTGTCAGAAATTCTGCACTTTTGTAGATGAAATCACCGTAATAGTCCACGAAATGGAAATGCAATAGAGTTATGGTAGAGGGGGTCCTTCATGTGCTCATCTTCTCCAAGTCTAATAACTCCACCATCATCATTCTCATGGTGATGCCCATGGCTATGCTTGTCCATCTTGGAAGCGGTTGATAGTGAAGATCGTTCATTTGTTGGATTTGAATAAGCACCAAAGCTTTGGCAACAACGTCCTTTAGAGTAATGCAAATGTATTAGTTTTTCAAGGATGTTGATGTATTAGCCTCAAATTGCTATTGAGCTGGACTGAAGGACTTGTTAACCCTTATATGTCTAAGGCATCAAATTCTAGTGTCGACAAAACTATGAAGTTAAATGAAATCTCCCTTAGCTATTGTTTTTATTAATTTGTATTTCTTAATGCTTTTGAAATCTAATTTTAGGATCAAAAATCCAATTTGAATATGAATGATTATGATTTTTCTTTTCAAGATTTTCTTGCAAGGGTATACATTGCAAATCTTGATTTTTTTTCGTGATGAGGGCTCTTGGAAATAAGTCTCAAATGCACTAGATCTTGGATAAAAAATCACATTAGAAATCTACTTAAAAATAAATTGTAGAGTAGATTTTGAGAAGACCCAAATTAATTGGGGTTATACATATTGATGCCTTTTACCTCTAAACATCACAAAGGACCAAAAGTGTCCTCACATAGTTTCAAGTTTGATTCAAAGTGTTGTGACTTTTGCATTTAATGTCCAAATTTGATCAAACTTGTTGAAAATTTAGCACTCTCTCTTCTAGTTTGTGTGGCAAAATATTCAGATCAATACAAGATGTATTCAATTTTTGATAGCCAATCTAAGGTCATCAATTCAATTTGAATTCACCAAACTACATTTGATGGCTGCAATTTTGGGGGCTTGTACTTTCTTCATCAAATACTTCTTTTCTATCATATGTATTTTATTTTGTTCCCCTTGAAGTCTAGTTATTGTGGTAAAAATTTCATGTCAATTCAAGTTGTTTTGAATGTCTAAAAGCTATTCACAGTTCAAAATCTAGACATTTTTGGTTTATAGTGAACTTTGTTGGCTTGTTTCTTCTTCATGCAATGTCCATTTTCAATAAACATTTTGAGAAATGATATAAGTACTAGTCTAGTTTGTGTAATTAAAAGTTCATATCAATTTGWGAAGTTATGAGAGACTCACAAGCATTTTAGTAAGACATTATAATATTATATGGCCAAATAACTCTAAATTTGATTCAAAGTCGTCTACAACATGTACACTACAAGACTGTAGTGTTCAGATTCCTATACCTTAGTGATGTTTACATCTATACCACTTCTAAAGTAGTGATGTGTTTTTCAGATTTGACATATGAAAAGAGGTTTGAAAGACTTCAAATCACTTTCACAGTTTTAACATCCTTGTYGCGAAGCATTATAATCTTTCAACCCATAAGCAATATCCATAAATGTTGGATTTTTTTTTCAAATTTTGAGAAAGTTCCAAGAAGCTCAAAACAGGCCTTGGACATTTAGGGGATRATTAGCAACTTTATTTTACACAACAAATTAGCCTCTTCATTTGTAGAAAACAACAAATGGACAAACCTATGTGAACAAAACACTTTGAAATACTTGGATGTTGTGTTTGCATTTGTTGCCTTACTGTTCTTCCAATTGTATCAGCTGCACTTACACTAAGCGATGGATCCACCTGGAAAACAAAGACAAGGTCAGTCTGCATAATTGCAACTTCTTTGGGTTTCACTAATCATACTTAACCCCTAAAGGTTTTAGACTATGTTTTCACCACATGCTTGATTTTGTGGAGTATTGACCTATGACATGAAAGTTATTGATTTTTGAGTTATTTTTGGGTCTAAAATTCTTTTAGAAGGACATGCGACCCCGAGTTGTGTGCTTGGTATTGTTGGAAAGCCCTTGGCAAGGAGGGGTGCACAAATTTGGTTTTGTGGTGTTTTGACAGTTAATGAGAAACTTATTGAGTTTTGAGTTTTTTTGGGTTTTTAAATTTACTATTGGCTGTGGAATTTGATTTGGTTGTCGAAACTGCACAAGAAACACTAGTATTCCATAAAGACATGCAACAAATGTCAACAAAAAATTAGGTTAATTTGATTACTTAACTATGTAGCATGGAAACGATAAAATAATCAAATGTCTCAAGGACACCTTTGATACAAGCAATTAAAAATATCATGCTCGTGCCTGTAAAACATCAATAGCACTCCATGCAATTCCACCACCAGTCATCAACAATAGGGACGATATGCCAAGCSCACCCATAGATTCAATCTTTCCATAGCCTGCATAATGAATAAAAGAAGAAAGTATGTGAGCCCTAGTGTGCAAAATGGCATAAAAAAAATGATCTACCAAGGTGCAATGAGGCCATCAAAGTGTCATTTATGTCATTTATGGTAATATTCACATATCAACCCAAAATGACAAGATGCAAGGAAAACTGTGGAATGATTCTTTATAAAATTATTCCAATCACATTCTTTCTCTTTTTGCTTGAATTTATRCTAAGTTCTATGATCACATACCATACCAAATTCTTGTCAATTTTTAAAGATTCTATTTTTTCTTATAAACTCATATAACATCAAATTTATGTCAAATTAATAGATTTATTTTTTCTTATACAATTTCATACAATATCAAGCTCCATATAGATTTAGTTCCATGTAGGCTTGTACCATATGGGTGCTCTTGATCTGGTAGAGCTTTTGATGCTTTTGAACACCACAATGCAACTCCACTTAGACCCTAAGCCAAATAATGCATGTTAAAGCCAACAACCACTTCTTTACAATGAATTAYAAGGATTTGGACAAATTGCATTTAAAAAATCAATCTACCACTATTGTGGCAAATTGCCTAAACCTAAGTTATTAATAAGACTTGAGAAAAGACTTCAAGCAAATCCGATGTGTAGAGTAATCAAGGATCACATACAATATCTGACATAGAATGAGCAGCGTCTGCAATGATAGCTGTACTTCCAGATATATAGCTTGCTACGACTTTACTAATGGTCAATACAATATCTGACCAAACTCCCCATCTCAAGATTTTCTCCCCGTATGCACCAAGCTTTTCATGAGAGTMGTGGTTGTCATGCCMATGAGCGTGACCCATATGAGTTCGCCTTCCAAAATTCCAATATTGTCTCCATTCTTGTGATTTAGCCATTGAAAATTTCCATTTGTAGRTTGCAACTTTAACACATTCTCTTGACAAAAATAAGTGATTGGGCAATGTTCCATGATGAGAATTATACTTGTTGATGTCAACAAGGTCACTTGATTGAAAGACACAAAATCGTTTATTTCCTATTTTAAACCATGAGTTTGACAATATTTTTGCAAATCCCATATTGGTTCTATTTTCAAACTTGACATAACATAATAAGAACAAGAATAAATCTTTTTTAGACTTTGACTTGAAGTCAAAACCAAAAAATGACTAAGCCCTAATAAAAGACAATATTTTGAAGTTCCTCTTTTAAAAATTCTTTAAAGGCCGAATGCAAATTATTTTTGGCTTGTAAATTTAGATGACATCTTTGATACATCTAAATSTAAAACAAGTGAGTCGATGGAGAATTCTATAGGTGGACTATCATCTTTTATGATGTCATYACGCAAAGTTTGACTTTGTACCTAAAATCACCAAAGGTTCTAAAAATTCTCATAGTACTTGGATATAGTGGAAAAATTCTTTGTCTTTTGCCAAACTAGCCTATTTTTCTTGTGATTACTAATTGACGTAGCTACCAAGATGATTGGGAACTATTTTAATAAATAAAAAATATGTGTTCACACATTATCAACATTGCACACATATGTATAGAAATATAACAAGCAATCACTACATGTGAACAATTACATAAAAGAGCTGGTAAGTTGAAGTAGGTATGAAATAGAAGGAAAAATTAAATGGTTAATAGCTCCAAGATGGAATTGAACACACTAATTTCATTACTTGAGATTGTTTTAGCAAGCCTCATAAACCGTAAGGAATTTCATACATTGTAAAATTGTGCAAATTGAGTTCACATTTGGATCCAATACATTATTTTCTCAAAAATTAACTAAGAGTGCTTGCAAAAACAAGAGGCTTTGTAATTTTAGACACCATTTCCGTTCATTTTTCACAACTAAACAATATGAAACCTAAAGTACAAGCACTTATAATGCCCTTAAAGATAAATAAATAAATATAAAAAAACTGTATTTTGTTTTGCAGTATGTTATTTYAAAAAAAGTCATTGCTATTTTATGCTTATTTTTTTAATATAGATTCAATTTAAAAATAGAGTGCATTGGGAAAGCTAATACTTTGTGATCAATTACTACAATTTTTATATCTATCTCTATTGAATTAAAATGTAGGATTTGATATTTATTTTTTCATGATTGTTTTTTTTAATATTTTTTCATAACATACTATAGAAGGATATTACAAGAAAGTTTTGTCAATCTTTTTTTTGTCCCAAAGACCTAGAGCTCCATAAAGGGTGATATTTAGGACATAACTTATGCAATATAATGATACTTACAAAGGTCCAATCATKCATAACTCATGTACGTAGAATTGTTACAAACCTTGCAAAATTTRTTGYGATAAACAGTCCCTTATAGAATATCTATTATTGGCATTGGAGGTGGGGCCTACTACCATTCTACCCTCCTAAATAGAATTTTGAAATTGAAATAGAATATCATTTGTTAGGTATTCTATAAATTGATGAAGAATTTATGAAAAATGAMAAAATCTCATGTGCTCAAAATATTGAAAGTAAGCCTTGTGTGATAGACAAAGACCTTATGGATAATAGGATGTTTAACTTCAAACATATCTAATCGAATCATACTAAGCTCCTTTAATTTGAAAAATGGTTTTTTAAATATTATTTCAAAAAACAAAAATAACAAAGTATCTTGTGTTTTTGAATTTACTTATAAAATTATTTTTGTAAATTATTAAAATTTAGGTCTCAAAGTTTAGAAGTAAAGTATGTTAAAAATAATTCTTTATCATGAAAATTTTCTTGCATAATCTCATAATATTCTTCATACCGATACTACCTCACTAGAAGCCAGGGTTGCCAAAAACTATTTCTAAAAATAAAAGCCAAATTTTTGGGCTATTACTTTCAATATTTTGTAAGGAAAATAATATTTTTTTAGGCATTGTCCAAATCACAAATACCATCTTTAATTATTTATGTGGTAGAAAATGCTAAACCTGACAACTAGGTCTCGTATTCCATATCAAAACAAATTTGCAAGTCACTTCTTACAATGTCTTAAGASAAAAATGAGTCTATTCTTGATAACTTTGGCATCTCGAAAGTATTTCTCTTCATAAATACTACCTCCATTCCAAAAAAAATCCGAAGTTTCCTAAAAATGTTTGGGTTAATCCATGAACTACTCCAATTTTTATAGGATGCATAGATATTGTAGCGTCTAGTAACTTCCATTAGGTATAAAAGAGTGGAAATCAACAGCAAAGCCGTGCATATTAAAAATAGGTGGTGAAATTGACAATTTTTTTTTTTTTGAACTGCTCCAATACTATTAATCAATTGGATTATCTGATGATGTCCTTTGCATTCAATTCCAACAATATCTTGCAATTCAACTCCTCGATATTCTCAACAAGAGATTTGTAGTAACAATTGTGAGTTGAATTTATCACCTTTAATTAGTTAGAAAGCGTGTTTCAATCCACTTTGCAAGGATTGAATTATTGTAAAGTGGTATTTGCGGATTTATTGCATCTTCCTAAATGCTCGGATGAAAGTTCTTCTAATTTGTGTGGATACTATATCAAGTTGTTGTTCTATCTAAAGGTTGGATTTGGTGTTACTAGAATACATATTTTTCTAAAATTACCAATGTGCAAGTGTGTCAAGTGGTTGACCAAGCCAAAATTGCATTGACTTTAGTTCAAAACTCGATTGGCCAAAATGAGGTCATAGATTTTAAGAACACAAAAATTTCAAAAAGTCACCATGTCAAGAGAATCTCATTTCAAATCCATTTCAACAAATTGTCCTCTCAAAATAGTAATGTTTTGCTTGTTTTTGAATTTCAAAGGAATTTTGAAATTTCACATTCAAAATTTATAAAGAAAAATATCGGTGACAACATTGGTGAATCTAATTGTAAGGATGGAATCTACAACTCTCAATCTACAACTTTTATTTGTATGTCAATTCCAAAATATGCTTCCAAACAACACTTTACAATGCTTTTTCTCAAATCGTCAATTTCAGAGATAAATTAGGACGTTTAGGGGTTAAAAAAATGAGCTTCAAAGAACATAACATGTGGTCCAAAATGACCCTAAACCACCCTGGGTGATGGCTCAAGTGGTAGGAACCACTAAATGCATCCACAAGGTTGCTAGTTCAATTCCCATGCTGACATTGCTTGCATGGTGGTCCTGTTCGTGTTCATCCTTTTGTGTCATGACTGGGGTGCCGGTGGTGTGTAATTTCCAGCAAAAATTGGGTTTCCATGGTTGTGTCGGGGATGCCCGTGGTGTGTATAAACCGGAAAAAATCCAGTTGCCATGGTTGTGTTGTGTCAGTCCTCGCAACGACCTTCATTGGTTGTTTGTTATTGCTGCGACCCTCATAGGTCGTATTTTAAAAAAACAAAAACAAAACAAAAAGCATAACATGAAACATTTTTTTATTTAATGAAAATAAATGTTCCTATAAAATAATATTTGCAAAGCCATTCTATACAAAAATTACAAATTTTTTTCTTATGATAAAAACTCATGTTTAACAGATTTATGTAACTTTTCATTAAAACTCGTACTAAACATGAAGTTAGTATACTCCTTATAATAATAAATAATATAGACATTGACTTTTATAGTACATTCAACATTGTGTTTTATATAAAAGCATGTAATCTCTATAAAAACAAAAATAAAGTGCATATTTTCTGCAATTCTCCCTCCGTCCCAAAATGATCTTCTCGTTGGCCTTATTTTCTTGTCCCAAAATGATTTTCCTAGTGTGACTAGGAGGAAAAGCCCGCAAAATGAAGGCCTTTGCATGTTCTTCTGTCAATGAGGAATTTGGGTGGGTTTCTTTTGTGACGAGAATAGACAATTTGTAGACCATTAACTATGCACTTTTTGTACAATCATCAATGCATGTCAAGAGAATAAAAAATAAAAAAACATGTAGTGATTGAATGGGAATTTCTCCCCACTAGAAGATGATGGGCTCAAATGCCAAGTGTCTCCAAACTATAGGAATTCTCTAATATATTCAATTTTGGTGGGCCTCTACAAAAAATACAACTTCTATTTTTATTATGTGATTACTTTTATGATTGGCCAAAATGTCATTTTACATTGCTTAGCACRAACTGGGGAGATATTTGATCATGGAAACATCATTGTGGTTGTCTAATAGGGAATCTTTTCCACTTCAATGATGTTATATTCTTTGAAGTCATTTATTCTTAAAGAAAATTTAATCATTAGAAATTCCAATCTATTAGCTCCTTTGAATTTCTATGTCTTTTAAAATTACATGCTTTTATTGTGCCTACTAAGTGGTCTATCTTTTGAGTGGATAGTGGATAGTGAGGGGATGGTGCATTTCAATTAACCCCTAAAGGACCACCATGCATTTTTTGGCAACATAGAAATTTTGGGCAGGTACGTGTGACTGGAGATTTGCATATTTTGGACTGAAATTTTAATAGACTGTGGGGATGAAGAATAACTTTCATATGCACAAATTTCATGACATTTGGAAATATGAATAAAAAGTTATTGCATAATATGTTGTTTGTTTCTCAACTCGGATAGTCCGGGCAGATCTAAAAAAATCAGTTTTTTAAGAAATAAAAATTTGAAATTTGTTCTTCAGATTTATATGTACTCAAAAAGCTTGAATCATTGCATTTCAATAGTTTAGATGAAAGTCATGAGGCTTTTTAGTTTGCAGGCAGTTATGGAATCCCTACACCAAAAAAAACTTAGAAGTCCTTTATTTTACTGAAATTTCAATATATTTGAAAAAAAAAATTCTATTGGATGTACATTGTTTATTAAAACAATTCAACCATTTGAATTGGAGTTTTTAATTTTATAACTAATTTATTAACAATTTAGTATTTTCAATCATTCTTTACTTTTTTCTACTTAATATTATTTTCAAACTAGAGTACTACAAGATTCCTCAAACTAGAATACTAGAAGATCCTACGGTTACATATGTCAAAAAATGATATTTTTCAAAATTTTGGTACTTGTACTAGAAATGACAGTTTTGAAGCATTTTTGGTGAGAACATAGTCAACGAACTTTAGGGGTTAATGCACCCCCCTCCATTCACTCAAAGGATCCCCATTAAATTTTCTTAAAAATGATTTATTACCCCCTTCCCCCATTTTTGTGATTAAATTAATTTTTTGTATTATCCCGCCTCCTATTTCCTCCTATAATTTGAGTTGTTTGAATCTAAGTTGCAAACAATATGGGATGTGTCCACATCCCGTAACTTGTATTTCTATTGTACCATATCCATGTCATATCTATATCTGTATAGTATTTGTATTGTACCCTCATATGTATTTGTATTAGATTTTTTAAATGTCAACAATGAGCCATGCTGAAAACAACAAATATAATTAGGTGGCTACAACATGGTGGCTTATCTTACACAAGACACATTGATTAGAGCAATAAGAGATTGCCCTATATACAAGTTTGCAACTTCGAGCATAAATCTGCTAAACAACAATACAAAAATATTTTGAGAAAACATAAGATGATACTCTCCTTTTCACAATAGATGAAGTCACTAAATTGCTACTAGACCTTGGGATGTATCTTTACATTTTTGGATGAATGGCAGAATTCTACTCCATATTTTTCATKTTTCATTCATTGAATTCAATAACTAAAATAAGGTAGAACCACCCATTACCAACCAGTGCCCCATAGCCAACCATAGATTGAGGTAGATTTTGCACTCATCAATATATAAGCGATCTACATTTGAGGAGGTGGTCGGTTTTAGAGCCCACTGAAATGCACTTTTCTGCAACTTCAAAAATTCATAACTGATTCCGCAAAGCTTCAAAAAATATGAAACGACTTGGGTTAAATGCCAATTTCTCTAGTCTTTCAAGGAAAATTTACTGAAAAATACTTCAAGAAGTTCGACCTCCCCAAAATTCAGTTCTAGCTCTTAGATGGACGCTTTGTGGACCTCCTACCTTACATCTTTGCAACAATTTAGCCCTTGAAATTTTGGATAGATATAGGCAGGGACACAGCTATCCATGTGTATGCCTACCTTGATTGTGTAGTGAGCAAAGATAAACTTGTGCATGGATAACCAATTTTATTAAGAAAATGTTGGAAATTAAGTTAGTTTTATGTTTTGAAAATCTCTTTGTGGTTTGGTGCTTCTAGTCACATACAAAGTTACATACAAAGATTAGAGAGGGTTAGGAAAAACATTTTCATACCTCCTCTTTCAACTTTGTCTATAATGTTTGATTGGAGGATTTACACTACATAAATATCATTGGTTTCCAACATTTCCTCCAATCACCTACAAAAAGCCTCCCAATTCCAAAACCAATAGCTATATTACAAGAATCTAACCTTGTAGCACTAAGCTTGTGGATTGAGGTCCTACTAATGTCAAGACTACATTACTCTTTAGTTGGAGTGACAGTCAAGATGTGGATAAAGGAGAAAGTATTGTTGTAACATTGTAGTCAAGGTCATTGCCAAAGGTGGAAGTGGCTATTATGATCTACTGAAAAGAAAATTCCACATATTTGAGTGTGGAATCAACACATGAGACTATTTGGAACACATTGACAATTGAAAATCATTTATTTTCAACTCATTTGGTAGAATTTATAATGTTTATAAATTTACTATGAACTAGTGTGTCTTGTGTTGTTGCCACACCCAAAATAGAAGTAAAATTAAATTCATATAAACTTTGAAATTCAATAATTTTTGGAATGATACATTTAGAATATTAACAACTACTTGCCTCTAGATATTTTCAAGATTGGTTTTTGATTCAAGTAGGTTTTAGCACTTTCACCTAAATAATGGAAAGACACCACCCATAACCAAAGCAGTCACTCATAGATGATTTAATTTTTGCACCAATAGGTGCATTTTTCATTTGTACATTGATCCTCAGAGTCATCTATTAACTACTTTTTTGGCTTCCATGTTCTTAAAATGTTTGGGGAGAACCACTAGTTAGTTCATTATAAGCTAGTATCCTTTGGTAAAACAATTGGTTAAAGTGTGAAAATGAGGAGTCAAACCCAAATAAAAAAAAATAAAAAAAAATAAAAATAAAAATGGTCCGAGATGACCCTAAACTACCCTGAGTGATGGTGCAAGTGGTATGAACCACCAAGTGCATCCACGAGGTTGCCAATTCAATTTCCCGTGCTGATATTGCTCGCACGGGGGTGTTCATGTTCTTCTTGTTTCCTGTTGGGGGAAAAACCTGAGGCGTGAATTTCTGTCTCAAAATTGGTTGCCATGGGATGTGTTGTGTCAATCCTTGCTGCAACCCTTAAGTCATATGTTATCAAAAAAAAAAAAAAAAAAAAGATTAAAAATTGATAGGACCTTCAACCACTAATGTGGAAAAATATAGTTGGATATGTAGCCACCGCTTTCATGAAATTGTCAAATTTTAGCCACTTGCCATTTCAAATCCAAAACTAATACCTAGGATGTTGGAGGCAAGTTTAGGATTTCACGGTTGGTTGTGGCAATCAGCCTTGTTCCGTTGTCCACATCTACCCAATGTAATGAAATTTGGAGTTAAATTTCAAATCCGACGTATCTTTGAAAAAGGAGGATTGTAGCCTATGCAAAATTGAAGTTGAAGGAAAATGGCTACTCATACTTTGATAGTAACTTACCATGGGTACACCCAAAACTGCAGCTGACCGTAAAGCGCCGTCTATAGTTTGTGTACATTTCCAAAATCAGTCATGTACACTCACTAGAGGTGGCGATTTCATGAAACAAAATTTGACCCTTAATAACTTTTGCATACTGTATCCAAATGCTGCATTATATGATGCATTGGAATGTGGTTTCACATGCCAACAAGAATACATGAAAAGCTGATCAGCTTAATAGTAGTAACTAGGCGTAGTACCAATAAGTGGCACTTTTAGGTGTATCTACCTTAGAGGAAATGAGCCGGGAGATTTTGATAAGGAGAGGATTCAACCGGTGCCTTTGCCGACTCCTTCTACAAAGAAGAGGCGAATTCCCAGGGCAGCTCCGAAAACTTGCCGAACGCTGCAAGACTTTGCAAAACTGAAGTTTCACGGGGGTGAACTATCGTACATTCCACGTCTGTTCCAATGACCTTCGAATTGCTTGATAAAGCAGTGGGCATGATTGCTTTCTCTCCGATTTCCACTCTCTCCGCTGGCAGATGGATCCCACTCGACGCTTCGACATGTAGGTGAAATCACGTGGTTGCTTGCACATGGAGTGGCTGCAATGGAAAAGGAATGGAGCGGAAACAGAGAGCCGAGCTCTATTCAGATTCTTTATTTTAAAGCTGGAGGCTTGAGGTTTTTAGTAAGGTAGGAGGTCCATAAAGCACACGTCTAAGGGATGAAGCTGAATTTTGGCAAGGTGAAACTGCTTGAAATAATTTTCAGTAAATTTTCCTTGAAAGACAAGTGGAATTGGCATCTAACCCAAGTTGTTTCATATTTTTTGGAGCTTTGTGGAATTAGTTATGATTTTTTGAAGTTGCAGAAAAGTGCATTTCAACGGGCTCTGAAACCAATCACCTCTTCAAATGTAGACTTCTTGTACATTGGAGAGTGTCAAATGTTCGAGTGATTGGAAGTTGAAACTTGGAACATGAGTTCGTTCAAGGCAGCATAATAGTGCGTTGCTCTTTAACTTATGTGTGCTTGCATGTTACAAAAAAGTTCATGAACATGTGCAAGTACACTAAAACCTCTCTGAGGGGCCGGGACTAGTTTGACACATTACATTAGAGAGGGTCATTTGCATCCATGACGTTCGAATGTGGCTTGGTCCTAGATTAGCAATCAATATTATCTTAATTGAGGTTCTATTTAACCCCTAATTGCCCAATTGCCCATATATAGTCGATCTAAAATTTCAAGCTCATTTTTGAATGGGCAATTAAATTCCTATGACTATTTTTAAAAAAAAATTGGATTGTTTTCATTGAAAAATGTACATATTTGATTATTGAGAGGTCTTCAAAAGCATATAGGTACAGTGGTGGAAGAGTAAAGCTTGTCAATTTTACTTCATTTCTTGTTTTTTAGCAAAGGTTGCCAATTTCACTTGATTTGAGATCTAAAAAATTGTGCTTTGAAAATTGTCCCAATGGAAAGAATAAAGTGTTTCATGATTTTCACCACTAAAAATTTAATTAAGCAAGTGTTGATTTGGAGCTATTTGCAATGTCTACTAGTAAAAAAAAATTGCATTTTCACAATTGCAAATTTAATATCTTTTGATGTAAAATTAAGTTTTTTGAAGTGTTTTAACAATCTTTGTAGTTGTTCATGTCACCTCCAATCTAAAAAACCTTTATATGCAAATTTGTGAAACATTGTGGAGAGGTAGCATACTAAAAATAGAAAATATACATTTCTCTTGTTATAATCTCACAACTCCTATGCAATCTTGCACTCAAAATTGGTACACATGCTAGTAAGCAAGCTCTTTAACCCTAGAAGGACGTGGAGGGTTCCTGTGGAAATCATCATTTCTAAAACCGTGGGAACAATTGGTATTAAAAAATTCAAGAGAACTCATTCAGAGTCAAAGTACTACAAAAGCTCTCCCCTTTCCACACAAAATTCCAAGAATGAATAGTTGCACTTCTGTCCCACAGGGATTTATACTCTATCATCCATTGAACACTAAATGTCCGCAGCGTCGTTTGTGGGTTAAACATCTATACGGTTAAATTTTGAAAAATAACAATTTTCTTCATTGGGAATAACGACAAGCCTATGCTCTTTTTTCATAGTCAAAATACACTTGGAAAGGCTTGGGCATTTAGGGGTTAAGAGAGGCTCTACTTAACCCCAAAGTGACATTCAATTTTGGGGGTTCAAAAACATTATTGCTTTTGAAGCTTTATGGATTCAAATGTCTTCAAGTTATACAAATCTCAACCATACAATTTTGTAGTGTATATGTTGTAGATGACATGTACAAAATTTGAAGGCATTTGGCCACATAGATTGCAAGATCATAATGTTTTAGTGTTGAAAATGGATGCTGAAATTTTCTCC
>VACF01002138.1:0-75007 GCA_006891605.1 Pleurozium schreberi | reverse complement strand
AAAAAAAAAAAAAAAAAAACTCAAATCTTTGTTTGAAGTAAACATGAATTAAAGTTTCCCTCTAATTTTACAAGTCCACAAGGGAGAACTTGGTATAGTAGAACCTCCCCAATGCAAACACTCTCTAAAGTAATAAAGTGCTTTAAAAAAATATTGATTGTTGGTCGTTGCTTTACGATATGAACCACTTACGAACATCATGCCCCTCCCTAATGTAATAACCTTTCTAGTATGATGTGTCAGACCGGTCCCAATTTTATTACTTTAAAGAAGTTCTACTATAATACAAAATGAAAAAAATATATTGCATAGCAATACATAAATAATAACATCAATTACAAAATAATTGTTAATTTTTTTAAATTATAAAATTGATATTTTTTAACCTGTTACTCGTCCTCCATAATTACATTCTCCTGTGACATAATTTAAAGCTTCTAATGGAATCATTTTTCCTTCTTGTGTGTCGTGGATAAACATATGAAGTTGTCTCACACTTTTCCCAACCATACAAAGCCCATGCACTTATTAGATCACAGCAGACAAGCAATTTAAACCTGTTATTAGTAAAACTTGAATCTAGGAATATCTCACTTCGGAAAAAAATTCGAGTAATTTGTATAAGTTTAAATGACTTAATATAGTTAAAAAAATATTTGTATAGAATCTTTTGGATAGTTTTCAATCATCATGTTCTATGTTTGAAGCTTTGTTTTATATAATTGCAATATATGTTGTAAGCCTTAGAAGATTCTTTTGATTTAAAATTTAAAAATGTGCAACTATGTTTATCATTATTTGGAAAATACATTCTTCTCTAAACTATGTCAATGTCTACATAAGCAAAATCGAATAATTATATTTTTAGTTAATCAAAAATTTAGAAATTAAGGAAATGAGGGGGRAAATAACATATAAAGTCCTTTCTAAACTCARTTCTYAAAACAAAAAATAACATTGGATATGAGTCTCTTACTACTAGAATATTTAGATTTGGCATTTTTCAACTTTTTATCAAAATTATTAATTTTTTTTATTCAAACATCTCTTTTCATTTCATCTACGTTTTTAATATAAAAAATGAATGTAATTTTTCAATTGACTTTGTTTGTAGATATTTTCAATTCAATTCTCCAATGTATTGTCAACATACGATATTTGATTATAATACATGTTTTTCTAAGATAAAGTTAAGGGATGAAACTTCATTCATCTTTAGCCTTTAAGGCTTGTAAATTTTTTTCTGAAGTTTAAGCATTACAATTTTGCAATCATTGGGGATTTCCATTAAAAAAATTGATGAGGGTATATGTTAAGTGTTAACAATCCCATAATTAATTCCATGAAGAAAYGAAATTATAGCATTGTTGAGGAATAAAAAAAATATTTTGGGAACAATTTAAGGTCTCAAAACATAAAAACTTCAAGGATAAAGCATTCATGTTTGTAAACACTAAAAAAGTGTGTAGCAACAACATCAAAAATAATTCATCAATATGCACAATTCAATTGTGCAAATGTTTAGACTTCATTTGGATTTGGTAAAAAATGAATGTATGAAAAAATATTGATAAAAACGTAATGGTTGAAATCATGATACAATTTGCATTTAATATAAGAGATGCACCTAATTCGAAGATCACCGTCATCAAAGCCATATGGGATATTCCAACCCAGGGGTCCAAAAGTACGACGTTCTTGAACAACAGCATGAAAAAAACACAATCCAAATAACAAGCTCTTAAAGAGAACGGGCTTGTTGCAACTTTCAAAGAATTCTTCATTTGCTATAGGATCTAGCAAGTATGACCTCCTTATATTGGCCCGAAGACCTTTCGGTGGCTCATTTGTCATTTTAACTCCATTCTATGTACAAAAATCATCATTGTTATCCTACTAAAATTAGAAAGTTTTAAAATAGACATGGATGTTACTTACGTCTCAAAGTTCCAAATATTAATAAGCTAATTGTATTGATGTGTATAGAATCATTGGTTCCAACGACCTTGGCTTCCGAAATAATCTTGATGGCAGTCTCATCTTCCAAAATGTTTCCCTCACTATTTGATAGAACCTCCAAAATCTGATCTTCCAGTTCTTTCAGTTTGCGTTTGTTTTCTGCACCTTGAACAACCATCTCATTCTTTTGTTGTTCAAGATCTGGTCGCTCTTGAGCAACTACCACACCTAAAAGTTGATCMGCTAAACCTTCTTTGGTAATCATAAAATTGAGCAATGTCACCTTTACSGAGGTTTCGGGGAGGTAATGAGGATTGCGTAGTTTGGTTGTGATATAAAACTGGAATTCACTGTTGTATTCGACCACCGAGTCTCCCAATTTGATACACAACATACCAGCTGATTTGAAGATCTATCATCCAAGTTTTCAAAATGAATCAACCTTTCATGAAAAAGGTACTTGTTGCTTAAATATATCTTTAAAACATGAATMATATTAAGATATGTAAAACCATGCCCACAAATATTTGAAACCCATGTTCGATTAATTCTAGACTTTTCGGAGAATTATGGACATTTTTTAAAATTAAAAATGCATCGCCTTACAACCAACACCTGTCAATTCTATTATTAAATTTTTTTGGACCCAAAATGATGATTTTGATCCGTTTTTCTTACTCAAAAATCTACATTTGAATTATATATTTCATGTTTTCATCCTTGGCTGACGGATGATAATAATTATTGACTATAAATACTATGTGTCCATATTAAATTAAATATCAAATTTGATTGGAAAAAATTGAATGTAGAAATTGGTACCTGTTTGAGAAGTAYTGGTTCCAATGATGGATCCATTTCTTCTCCAACATTTTCAAGGAGAACAGGTTGCCCAAACTGAATGGCATTTTCAAGCGTTCTCATATAGTCTGTGCCAAGCTTAATGATTTGCAAATTTCTTTCTTTTTCCATATTACGCACCCACTTATTTGCTTGACCCTTTTAAGATCAAAATATTTCCAATTAGTAATATTTAATCAAGATAACAATCTCATAACAACCCATAGAATACAAACTAACATACCAAAATGACTAATGTGGATGCATTGAACTTTGATTGATATTACCCGAATTATCTTATTTAGAATTACTTATACAATAAGATCACTCAACAATGATACTTATTTAGCCTATATTTGGTTTGCGCCAAGTTTGAACCTCCAATCTACCATAAGTACAAGTCAACTTTGTAAATAATTAGGGAAAATTTGGAAGATGTCTAAAATTTTAAAAATTGTATAAATATTTCTAAAAATGCCTCGCACTCATCTTTGATCACTTTCGCCGCGGCAGCGGTTTTGTTAGCCTCCGCCTCATCAGTCATTACAATTGCTTTTTTTGGCTCCACCTAGTATAAAAGTGATAGATTGAAGGATTAATTCATGGTTGGAAAACATGTTCAAATGTAGTAAATATTTTTCACATTACATAACAAATGAGATTATTAAACAATTCTTTTGAAAAAAATTTAGTTCTCAAGAACTATGATTTTACATCTTTTTTTAATTGGAAGGTCCAAATAAGAAATTTCTTAGAGTTGGGCCAGAATAGTTTCATTGATTTTAAAGGATATACTTACATACCACTTGAGTATTTATTGATGTGATTTTAAATTCTTAAAGTAAGTATATATACTAATAATTCAAATTCTTTCATTAAAAATTTGATAATGGAAACYAATACTATATCTATGTACAAATAGGTTATAACCGTATTAAGATTCTTAAGTGAATTTAAGTATTATTTCAATATAAATTTGACTATGTAGTGTTAAATTATGGTGTAAGACTATGCATCCCATGTCCATAACTCACAAGAGACCTCTTAGAAAAATATTTGGAAGAATGAAAATCTGTTTAGAGATTTAGAAGTTTGTATTTTCAAATGAATATAGAATAATAAATGCATAGACATGTATCAATACACACACACACACATACATACATACATACATTTAAAGATTATTTTAGAATACCTCAAATTTTTCTAGATATATAATTAAACTTTTGATAATCATAAAAAATATAATAAATGCTTTGAAAATTCCCTATTGATGTCAATTTTTTTAAACATGAAATTAATAGTGTATATTGTACCTTTTCAACTTTCTCCTTTTCTACTACTAACATCATTGCTTCTACTTCTGCCACCTACACATTTAATATTGGCTACAACACATTCAATGAAAAAATATATATGCTAGATATAATTTGCTTCATAATATTAATTTATTAATTTATACCATTGATTGTAAATTATAAATTTAATTATCAAAAATATTTTTAAGAGGATGATAGAATATCTTTCTAATTATAGGTTGATGCTTGAGGTTTAGTTTTCACCGTCTGAATGAGTTTAGGCATCAAATCAGTGAGCTCTGCTTGCATAACAGCAACTTGTTGGGAACTAGATGCCAATTTTTCCAATCCGACTTCATATCTTTTTTTTTGCATTACATTTTCTTTTCTCTTTTCTTCTAAAAGAGTCTACAAAATATTTGTTATTTCAATTCATGACATATAAGACTTTTTTAGTTTATTGTTATAAAAATGTGCGCATTTTAATAAATAAAAAAATTATAGATTAAAGATTTTATTATGATTTTCCAAATTTATTATTGAATTTTCAAATCTATAATCTTTTATGTTATAGTAATTAAAATAAATTATTTTTTTTAAATTCGAAGAAAAAATAAGTTTGAGTTTTAAAATAAAACTGTTTATAAAAACAAATCTTAACCCCGAAGCGCTCAAGCGACCATTTTTTGGTCGTTGCCCGACTTTGGGCAGAATTTTCGGGCAGAAGAAAACTTTTATTTTTTATTTTTTATTTTTCCCCCATGAAAATATTGGGTTATCTTATCATAAGAGAATAGCACAATGCGTTTAGAAATTTCTAGTGTTGAAAAACTTACTATTTGGGGAAAAAGTTGATGTTTTCATGATCAGATCTTATGCATTTTTTCACAATTCAATAGAAACCACAATTTTGACCAATCAAAAAAAATTCAAGTGTTAAGGATCGAAATTGTATTTTTGGTGAATTTTTGAAGTTATATCTTGAAAATTCATTTGAAAAGAATCTGAAAATAGTTTTATAACTTTTACCGTATAGCTATCTTTTACTTTTTGCGCTTCACATAAACTTCTTTGATGTAAACTTCAAAAAAGTTATAGAATGTATATTTTATAACACATTCCAAACCCCTCGGGCTTCAAGGGGTTAATAATCCAACAAAAGGCCATATTCTTTATATTCAGACAAAATGTTAGTTATTGGAAAATTCATTTAAGAAAATATTAATTGAAACCAAAAATAAATAATGCTCAAATAGTAATCCTATCCTGAAATTCTAAGAGTTGGTGTGGTCACTTATTTATAAAAAAATACTAGTAAAGAGATAAAGCGATTTATTTTTTAGTCAAAGATAGAAATGAGACTGCAAAAGGTCTCAATATAATAAATATGGCCTTACAATATTTATTTATTTATTTATTTATTTTCAAATGAATTTGGTCAAATTAAAATAATTTCTTTTAATTTACTATATCCTCCATCCCAAAATGATCTAGTTTGCTTGTATTTTGCATCTCAAAATGACCATCCTAGTATGATGTGGGGGAAGGGTCCATAGTTTGAAACTTCCACGTTTTTCTTTGAATTTGAAGAGAAACAAAGTCAGAATATGAGATGCCTCTACAATATTATTGACAAATTGCATGGTCACAATTCACTCATTTTTGTGGAAACTCAATGGAGGCAATGCTGGAAGGAAGCTAGGATGGACTAATGAGTGGCCGACAATGTTCCTCAAAAATGCATCAAAATCTTGGTTTTTTATCATTCCAATACTACAATTTGTAAAGGGCTTCCAAAGTCAAAGTTGTGGACTAATAAAAATTGGCCAAACTTCACTTATAGGTCCAAAAATTTCAAAACATGATATTTTTAGCCTTAATGGAGATCGTTTTTTCCAACATATAGATCATTTTGGGATTGAGGGAGTAATTTATTACAAATCATTTTATCATTTTATTATTTTATTATTTTATTATTATTTATTGTATATTGTATCAAAATAAATTTCCAATATTTACTACAATGAAGTTTTAAAATTAAATTATTTGAAATTCAAAAACAATTCTAAAACTTTGAAAGACCTTATCAATATCTAGTATTTTACAATTCAAAAAAAAATTCAATTAGTTTTTCAATTAGTTTTAGCTAAAACTTTATAAATCCTTTAATTGTTATTTTTTCTATATTTATTTTTTCATGAACTATTAAAATTGAATTCTTTTACCATTCAAAAAAAATATCTTGAAGGCTTAAATATAAAGTACTTTTGTATTTTTTTCCTTCTGAGTTATTCTCAATATGAATCCAGAAAATATACCAAAATATTAAGATATTTATTACTATTATCTTCACATTTTGCTTAAAGATTCATATTATTGTAAGCATTTGTGTAAATATTATGATTTTAGAAAAAAAAACTGAAAAAAATTATACAAAATTGATTTTGATATTTTTCATTATTAAAAGATGAAGAGAAATCTAAGATTTAAAATTTCTACAAGAAAAGATATTTTCAATAAAAGAATTAATTAATTTAGATTTGGCTTGGAAATCAATTTTGACCAATTTGATGAATTGAGTACTTAGAACTTTAAGAATTAACAAATTGATGTTTATGAATTAATCATTTGAAGCACAAAGTTTATTTACTTGAAATACTTCCATCCCATAAATAGCACCAGCTAGTCGAGTTAAACTTTGTCGCCCACTACCTCCAACTCCTACAAGTAACATATGTCCACCTGGTTGTTTCAAAATTCGACAAATTCGAGATACATGTTCAACAGCAAAAAGGAAAATTGCCAAATTCATAGGTCGTTTACTAACACCATTAAAATCTGCTAAATATGACTCTATTTGTTTGATTAAGAGAGCAATATCTGTGATTTCATCATATTTTCTTTCTTCAGGGTCTTCAATCATATAGTCTCCAAAGAAATTTCTACAATCAATAAAAATAATAATTTAAATTTAAGAAATACATAAGAAATATATAGTATAGTTCGATTTATATTTAAAATATTGCAAAGTAAAATTTATAAATTTATCATAGTTATTTATTTATTTTAAATTAAAACAAATGGCATTACCTTCGGAGTTCAAATTGTGTGATTTTATCAACACCACCTCCAAGGAGATTATCAAAGAGATGATCAAAGTCCTTTTTAAAATATTCTTTACTCATTTTCCGCAAATAATCTATCATCCAATTTCGATCCTTATCATCAACCAAACGGTCATAAAAAACTCGTAACACCTCATGGATCCACAAACGTACATGTTGCTCTTCACCTAATTTTCCAAAAGGAACCGTATCTGGAACTTGTAACATCATTCCCTGTGATTACATTTTTCTCTTAGCTTTCAATGTTTTGAAATTTATGAAATATAGAGTTATAAATTTTTTATTATYAATAATACAAAAAAATAGATGTCAATGCAATAAATAAAATGTAACAATGAAAATATCAATTTTTGACATGTACTTGAATGACTCGAGCATAATCACGTAAATTAAAGGTATAGTGAGACTTTGTTGGAGTAGGCAACAACTTGTTTTTTGCTTCATTATAAATATCTAAAGTAGMAGCAATGACTCCATTTAGACACTTTTTAATGTCTTGTGGAAAGTCATTTTTGATAGAATAATGCCAATCAAGAATGGTCGAAAATATGAGATGTAGGGACTCTTCTCCAACCTTCAAATTTGTGTATTTAATTTTAAGTGATGCAAAGCAATGGATAGTATATTTATTGATTGTAATTAAATGGAATAAAATGTTCTTCATTAGGAGTTTAAAAMTAATGATWTCATGACCGTTAATAATATTATCATTTTAATTATTTCAATTTATTCAATTCAAATTATATCTAAATGCATTATATAATAGTTGTATTGTCAATATGTACCAAAGCTACTCCAATTTGATTGAAATGTCGTAAATATCGATTGGTTACAAAATTTCTACCTCCACCTGGAGGTCCCATTGCGGAAACAAATTGACAATCAACTAAGGTTCGAAAGTCATTGTCTCTTCCATACCAACCTCCAAAATCCATATATTGACGCAATAATTCAATTGGTGGTTGAGCTCCATAAACCTCAGGCTATAATTATTGATTTATTTAATGATGTTAAAAAATTTTCATAATTAAAAGTATCAGGTGTGATTATATATTTTATAGTTGTGTTTTTTATTTTAAATATTTTAAATAAAATTTATAAATGATAAAAATTTATATTAACACTTAATCTAAATCAAATCAAATTAAGTAATTATTATACAAATATATTTAATTTTTTTATATTCTGTATCATTAATTGATACTATCAAATTATTACATTCTAGATAAATGAAAATGTATTGGGATTATTCAATTACAACCAATAAAATAAAATTTTAAATTTTATTCAAGTATAAAACCATTGTTGTAATTAGAATATTGTGCAAATGTATTTTTTGAATATAAGATAGCATCAACAATCATTTTTGGTATATGAAGAATTGCACTATAGCCTACGAGTGGACATAAGGATCCATATAAAACCATTATAAAGCTATAGATGTTTTTTTTGGAAAACTGTTTTTTGGTATAGAGAAAAAACCATAGGGAAGAATCTGTTTTTTTGCATGTCTTGGAATCTTATTTTAGAACAAAGATTAATTATTTGACAAGGATATACCAATTGTTGTTGCTACGCGCCTATTGTTTTTGATATAATACCATTGATTAGTTAATTTTAAAAAATAAAATAAAATACTAACCTGTGGCATATTCAAATCATCAACAAAAATAATGAATTTCATTCCTRGCATTGGTCCATATACACCACGCCTCCTACGATCTAATGAATTATCAATTTGATTTTGTATCATATTTGCAGATGTTCGAGCAGAAAGAACAACAAGAAGATTAGCAAATAATTCTCTTGAAAGGCCTTTCAGAAGATGACGATTAATATAGATAGTTTTGCCAGTGCCGGTTCCTCCAACCATTAAAAGAGGGGTTCCATGCTGGATACCTTTATCAAGCAAGTATGTATAACGTTGTTGATCTTTTGTGGGAATGATCAATTCGTTGAAAGAAGCATTTTCTTCAATGTCTTGTGGAATGATTGTGTCTGTCCAAGTCCTCCACTTACAAGTTGGTTTATCAAACATAAAATCATATACATCATATTATACCAACATCCCTTCTTCAACCTGACCTAAAATTACATACATGTAATTATAATAATTCAACACAAATAAATTTCACAACAATTGGTAATTTCAACTTTGGAACATTTTATTTTATTAAATGGTCATTTTGCAAGTCATCAACAAACATAACATTGGATTTTTTTTATGAATATTATAATTACAATAAACCATTAACTTTTATTGTTATTATTTGTACTGAAGGTAAACGATAATTGCCTGTAAAAGCCACTTTTCAACAGAGCCTTGTGCTGTTTTGGGATTGAATTTATCAACAAGAGGAACAATTTCCCCTTCAGCTGAGATTAATGCAGTTATGTCTAAATTGTGTTGAAATTCCAACAAACTAATGCCTTCAAAACATTTCTTTAAATGAGGTTGAACCCGCAATGGATCTTTAGTCTCCGATAATATTTCAAGCATTTCATCATTTGAAAGAAAGAAAAAGCGTGGAAAGGCAATTCTCTTAACCTACATTGGATTAATTCAACAAGTTAAAAGGAACTCACATAGAAGATGTAATGGCCCTAAAAAAAGTAGTAGAAATTATGCACATATTTAAAATTTTTTTTATGTATAGGATCTTTAAGTCATAATACCAAATTTACCTCTAAATATTGAGCTAGTCCTTTATTCACAAGTTCTAAGAGACGATTTGCTTCTCTCAATTTTTGTAGGCGTTCCGGATCTCTGCCACATTCTAAGCAATTAGGAACGGCATAAGTTTTTTTCATCACATCTCTCCAAGTTTGATCAACAGTTTGAAACAACTCTCCTTCAGTTGGCATTTGACGCATAATATCTCGTGAGCCAAAAATTGGCCCCAAATATTGCCATGTACCTTGACAATTTATCCAATTGTCTACTAGAGATTGAAGATCGAGAATTAGTTTTTTCCAAGCAAAGGCTTGATACTCAAATGGTTTCACAAATGGAGATGCGCACATGGACAGTATTTTTACAGTTTGTTCATCAAGAATCATTTGAACTTCATCTACTCCTCCAACTATAAATGTTCCTGAATCTTTGTATGGCATTACTAAGAATTCCATGCCATCCCAGTCTTTCAACATTTTTTCTAAAGATTTTTCAAATGAATATTCCTTACTTGCAGCTCCACTAATATTTCGAATCTATMAAATTTAAAACAACAATGTTACGCATTTTACATCATAAATTTGAGATTATAATGAACAATTGCAAAAATCTCTGTAGATAATTAGTGAAACAACAAAGTATATAATTATTGTAAATAATTTCTATATAGAATCAATGAAATTATCAATTATAAAATATGAAAATTAATTCTCATTTATAAACACAGGGATAAATTTGTATACATTGAAACTCAAGGTTCACAAATATACACAAAAACTGAAATTTGTAGGTTGTTGGAATAATATAATTTTGAATAAATTAATTTCAAATGATAAATTTTGAATTTTATTTTAGTTAGAATATCAATATATTCAATTTAGAAAATATATGTCATTACCTCTTCAATCTTATCCAATACTCCATAATTAAGAAGATCACTGGTGCTAAAGGGCACATCGGAATCAAATGGTTGTTCCAAAAGTTCAAAAACTTTTTTCCAATGACGWACTTTTAAAGCAGGATTTGCTACTTCTTCCATTAATGGCACCACTTTTTTAAACTCATCAATAGTATCTTTGAGCCTAAAGACAACTGTATCTTCTTTATTAGCCTTACCCATTTTAAATGCATCTTTTGAATACTCATCTACTTTTCCAGTAATAAGAGGAGCACTTAATTCTTGTACAGGGGAAATTCGCCAAGCCTCTGTCATATTAATCCAATCATAAAGAGCCTTCCATACATTCCATCTCAAAGCAAACTCTTTTTGAGTTTGTGCCAAATTGCTCATATTGTCTACTTGCATCTATATATGATAGGACTTTTTAATGAAAACAAGATTTTGAAAATTAAAAATAGATCATTTATTATCCATTGTATTATGATGTTTGAAGTACATTTAATGAATTAGCAATTAGTACATAGYATAGAAATAACCAACCTTAAATAGTCTTTGATAACTYTGATAGCGAGAAACCAATTCAACTATTTCTTGAATACGATCATTAATAATTGTCAAACTTTCAACAACTTCTTTAGGATCGGATGTTGGCAATGAATATAGGTCTGTATGAAGAGTTGCTAATATTGTCATAAGTTCATCACTAATTAATGAAACTTGTGATTCCAAATCTTCCATTTTTTCCAATCTATATGTGGTGGTGTGAAGATCTGCGCCTTCAATAGAATCTTCAAAAGTATTTATAATATCATGTAAATCATCTAATTTAACTGAATCATTTGTAGGTATTTTTACTTCATAAGCTGCCAATAATTCATACTTATCATCTATTATAGATGCATCCATCAAAGATTGTTTTTTTTCAGCCATGATTTTATTGTATGCCTGTAACTCAAACAACAAACTTATAATATCAATGTATGAGACTTGAATAAATTGGTTATAAATAAAATTGGTTATAAATAAAATAAATTATACATGAAATTCATTAATATAATTTGTCTTAAATTTCAATGAAATTACAATGAAGCAATAAATGATTTCAAATTCAATAATGTGAAGGATATGATTTTTACAATAACAAATGAGACAAATGCATCAAGTTGCATAGGTCTTTGGTCAAGAAGTTTGATCTTTTCAATGAAAGAGTTTAAAATTGTCATACAATCTTCTCTAGCATGCTTGAGAAGAATTGCAATAAGGGTTTCTAATGTTCGAACTGTAATTGGAATAAGAGAATTCCGCAATGATTTTGAATCTACTTGCAACACTCCAATTACACTGCAAGTTTACAATTGAAATTCAGATTTTCAAATATTCAACATTTGGATTGAAAATGTTTATCTTATGTAATGAAATTTTAAATTTAAGAAACAAAAACATGAGATGATAGATAATTTTACTAAAAATTATACTCTGTAGTAAATAATATTGTCATGATAATTTTTTTGTCTCTTTTATAGTATATTAAAAATATTGTTTATAGAATAGAATATTAATATTCAAATATTGTAATGAAAATAGAAATAAATACAATGACTTAGTTTTCTTAAAAGTAAAACATTTATATTAGAAATTGAAATCAAAATAAATCTCACCATCCAATGCGCATCTTATCAAGTTCTATCTTCCATTCACGTTGTTTAGCCATCTCCTCTCTATATTGGCGCACTGACCTTTGAATTGCTGAAAATGCTAAGACATCCCATGCTTCTCCAAATTCATGTAATGATCTATGCTCTTCAAATACCTATAAACCCATTGCAAATGCTTTGCATTTGATTCAAAATTTCAAATTTATTTTCTATTAATTAATGCACTTTCTAAATATTCACTAGATGTATTTGTATTTGTATTTATATTTATATTTATGTTTGATTTATTTATAAAAATAATGTGCTAGAATTAATTTGACCTTGTACAATGAACCAATGAACTTTATTAAAATATCAAAGATTGCTAAAAATATGCATATAAATTTGACATCATTTACTTGTAAATAACTCTACAGATTACTTACTTCTGCATAAGCACGAGATGTTGCAAAGTCCAACTTAACGACTTCAAAAATTTGATCACGAACAATCCAAAAGTATGGGGTACCTTTGATAATATTGATTGGAGGCATTCCTGTGAATTTTATATCAAAATATTGTAAAAAGACACGCATATACAATATACGTGGTGAAGATTGAACAATTTGAAGAAGACCTTCAATCGCACTATGCAACACCTATATTTATTAATGCCAAGAAAATAGCAAATTAAGAAAATCAATGAATAATATCATTTTTATTTTTAAACATTAATGAATATCATAATTTTATGGAAATTTTTTTGTAGACTTAATTATAATTAATTTTGTAATTCAGCTTGTGAGTGTGAAAATTCATCCAATTGATGAACATGATTTTGAGTTACATAAATAATTGGTAATTCTGTCAGTTCATAAATATATGGATACACAGTAACTAAACCTTTGATGAATTGTGGTTTAGAATGAAAAAATCCTTTGATAAGTCTTTGTTTAACTCGATAAAACTTTATCATGCCTATGAATCTCTTCCAAATATTCATAGCTTTCTGATTTACATAATTTTTGAAGAATTTTATTTTTCGTAGAAGTGTATATATATACTTTTCTCGCATGTATTCTTCCAAAGTTTGAAAACTGCTTTCAAGTGAATTATATGTGCCTTATTAAACATTATATTGTATTAGTTGAATACACTATATGCGAAATCCCGAATATAATGCAATATATTTTTTATACACTATTTTTCAAAAAAAGTATAATTTATACCTTCAATAGGTTCAATGTGCACAACTCCGGAGTTTGAAACAGTATAATATTCATCGTTTACATCAAGCCTATTGACYACATACATGTCATATGGTTTATATTCTCTTGGAGTACAAGGCACCAAATTACAATAAAAGAATTTCACTCGAGCTCGACCTTCAGTTGTTGTAAAAAAATATACGGCTTCATCACCATTTTTAATATGTGCTAATTCCAAATCAATCAATTCATCTACCTAGTACATATAACAATATTTGTAAATACACGGCTATAAATTTTGAATGTTTTTATGATTAATAATGAATACATCAATTGTGAGACAATGACAAACACTCTAAATACTAGAAAAAGAATTTATACTAAATACCTTGATTTTATCATTTTCATCTATTGAAATGATGTCTTTTGATGTAGTTGGCTTTTTGCGTTGTTCAAAGTTAGAGGCACTACAAAACCATATAACATTAATAATGATGATATTATCAACATTTATTTGAGAAAAAAGTGTTATATTTTGATGCTTGGATTATTTTATAAATATATATAATTTTATTACATGATATTTCCACATGCATTTAAAGATAAAACAATTTTATGATTATTAATAAGATAATTAAATTATGTTGAATTTAAAAAAATCATATATGACATAAATTGAATGAAATATTATTGAATTGATAAATTTTGATATTAAAATATCAACTGAAATATGTTGATTTTGCCATCAAGATACAACGATGCCCAAACAATTTATAACAAATATCACTAAATAATGCCATTGTATTATAACAAGAATAATTTTTCTTGTAGAAATGAAATWACTTTTGCTTAAATGTACCTTATGAATGTAACAATCTTGTATTAATTACCTCAATGAACGTTTATTAGACTTTTTTTCTTTGATAACTTCCAATGGACCTTGTAAAACATCCCTCCAATTTCCTAAATGAGTATATGAAACATCTATATCCTTTTCAGRCTGAATTCCAAGATTTTTTGCTATTGAAGCTTCAACACCAATTGGAGGTACTTGCTCATAAGGTTGCCATAAAGTTGCTCCTCCAATACCATCTTCTCGTGGACGCAATCTTTGTGCAGGCATTTTATAAATAGTTTCTAGTTCTTCAATAGAAGGTATCCGAAAGCCAGAAGGCTTTTTAACAATTGATTCCTCGGGATGCCAAACACCATATCGTCCAATTCGTGTAACAAGATCTTTGGAAGCATCATCTTCCCATACTTCTGCTGGAACTCTTCCAAATTCCTCATTTTCTTTTGATTGTTGACTTGATATAGATTTCAAACTACTTCTAGAATTACTTGCAAGACCTTGGAAATCATCTTGCAATTTATTCTTTCCTTGATATTTTTTGAGGCTAGGCACACTAATTTTGAATCCATGTTGTTTGCTAATCTTTTGTAGTGATAGAAGAATATTTTTTGTAATAGATGCTGCTATAGTAGCTGACGGTCTTTCATATTTTTGTTGCTTATCACCCATTTTTTAGAATAATCAATATTGAAGTTGACTTTTGTAATTCTATATGAAAWATAAACTTCTTTCTAAAATGAATTAAAAATTGAATTGAAAAATACTATTTCTTCATCATTTTCCTTAAAAAAATCATTTTGAATCTATTTTAAGAAAGTTCTACTCAATAGTATGAAGAAAAGATAGAATTTGAAGTCAATAAATAATTATTTACATTGAAGTGAATGCCTTTTCTTTTCTATATAAAGTTAAATATTAGAATAAGCTAMACCTAATTTTATTTTGAATTCTTTGGTAAATCCTATAATTTCTGTCAATACAAATTGGTGTAATATACACATGAACACGTAGAATCCAATCATATATTGGATTACTATGTAMCATTGTGRTTTACTTTTAGATCTCATGAAAGTTTTATCAGAATTTTCAATATAACATGCAAAAATTTGATATTAATTTTGGAAAATTCTTGTAATACTAATGGCTCACTTCAAAAATAGTTCTTATAACTCTTTGCCTCTAATATTTTTGATTTGGTAAGAAAAATTGTTTGCAAATTTAATGAATAATAAATAAAATGACCTAAACCTTGAAATTCAATGCAGTTTGAAGTTTTGCAACTCAATCTTTGCTATAATAATTCTTCAAACCATATCAATTGAAAAACTTAATAGAAAAATCTACAAGGTAAGATGAAGTTCAATAAATTTTAATTCATGTTTATCAAAAAATAATGTTCAAAACGATATTGAGATTTCAAGCTACAAGAACATATTATGTTAAATTTTCTACAAACAATATATGATGAAGAAATCAAACTTYTGAGATTTCAATTGAATTTGACCTAAAGTATTGATAAAACCTTAAGACGTAAAATGAGTAGAGAAAAGATTATTCTATCCAAATTATTATGTCAAATAAATGTGCATTTCCTCTGTAAATTACTTCCAAAGCTAGCTTTAATGAAATGAAAATTGTTGTTTGTCAACCTTCTAGCTTCAAGATATACCATATTGAATCAAATATGACTAATGTAAGTGTTTTAATAAATGTTAATTTAATTTTGAYTTCACTTGCAAAAACAACACAAATTGAACTATGATTTTCAAGTCATTAATATTCATTGAAATAGTTTCCTTCTCCACGTAGATAGATCTTTTCCATAGAAATTAGAATTTTTTGAATGCATTCAATTCATAATTGATGAATTGCTTTGAAATTAGGGTTTTAGTTGTTTTAATTTTAAATCGAAATTGTATAGAAAGACTAGAAAAATTGCATATACAATATGACCTAATATGCCATTTTGATATTTCTATAATATTGAAAAAGTATAAACACAATAACTACCAAACCTTTCATAATTAATACCATTGATTATTTTGTAAGCTCTAAAAAAAATTGATATAAAAATTGAACATTTTGAAAATAAATACTTCAAATGATCATAATACAATTTGTTTACAAATTTTTCACTCAAATTTAAAAAGCTATAATAACCCTCCGGAGCCGGCGGCGCCATTTTGTGGCATTTGCACGAATTTGCTACACTGTACAGGGAGATTGCTAGCAATTTTTCATCCATTTCTTGTTGCTTGACCTTTCACAAAGGATTACGAAGAGTACCTAATTCATTTTGTAGTCATGTGAGTGTTTTTCTTCACATGAATTAAAAATTACAGAAAAAAACGGATCACAAAATATGCTATTTTCAGTGTATCAAAATGGCATATTAGGTCATATTGTATATTGGAAATTTTTCTCCTTGCTCTAAATCTTAAATTTCTCCAAAAAAATGGTATTTTTGGAGTTTGAGCCCAACTAACAAAATGAAGGTAATCTATTCTAGTTTCTTCTCCAATTGAAATTTTGAAAAAAAAACATTATTTGAATATTTTATTGCAATTTGAACTTTATATGTACTTTCAAAGTCTTCTAGATTGTAATTTTAGAATGACATGGAAGTTGAGTTTACACCATGATGTTTGCCACTCAAGACATTGTAATAGAAGAAATTAGACCTTCTCACAATGAAATGGATGTGGGGCCCAGAAAGAGTGGTCATCAAAGTAAGTCACCATCCTATAGAAAACAAGCATGTAGTGAAAAAAAGTCTTGAATAAAGCATAAACTAAAGTCACAATGGTTATGGAGGTGAGTTGACCGCATTCATTGATGTATAAAGCAACTTTAAACATTGTTGAAGGTTACATTTTGCTTTTGAAACAATACTTTGCATGACGTGCAATAGTTTCTTCACATTATCAAACAAAAGCCATCAAACAATGAATTATTGTAGAAGTCATAACAAGAGTCTTTCAACCTCCACTTCAATGTAGGCACCTTAATAAAATCATAAAAAAAATTACTAATTTCTTTATTTTAGTAGATGAATTGATGTTTGTTCAAAACCTTTGATTCAATTTATTTTGGTTAATCCATAGTCTCTAAAGTCTCACTAGTGTTTCCTTGGGAGACAAGGTTTGGTTTGATTTGATATATCTCAATTTTGGCATGACTTTTTGAATTTTCTTAAGATAGGAAAATAGTTTTCTTTCTAGGAGTGTATATTAAATCAATCAATGTCTAGTAGAAGAAGTTATGCCCCAAAGCTCAAAGTAGTCTTTTGTGGGCAACACAAAAATCACAAAAACTTGAAATAATTAAATTATTACTTGTCTAATATGTGTAAGGATTGATTCATTTCATTTTGATTAGTATTGTGAAAGTTATGGAGCATCTTTTCTTGTGGGCAATCATAGCATCTTTTGGGAAAAAAAAATATTGCATCCATTTTTTAACTCAATGTCACAATTTAAAAAAATAAAAAATGCAATGGAAGATTGTTTTCAAAGCTTTGGAATCAAGTGAGGTGCATTGGGAAACAAAAATTTCACTTGACCTTGCCTATTCACTACATGCTCCAACCAATCAACACTTTGCCTTTTCTCACATATGGACTTTCTTTCTTGGGATGGCTTTTCATTGGCTAGACTTCTCTTCCTAGACAATCTATAGTGAGCAATTCTTGGAGTGTTTGACTTTGAAGTATCACCCAAAAATGAGTTTTTTTCTAATTCAAAAGATACTTTAGATATCGTACGTAAAGAAAACTTCACAATTGAACTACATGAGAAAAATACTAAATTTCAAAAAAGTATTTTTTAGATATCTAGACAACCTTGAAGTTTGACAACAACCATAAAATTGTTGATTGGGCATTTAGGAATTCAAAAACTTGTTTGAAAAAAGGTTGGATTAAAAACTAAGTTATTTTGTCCAATGGGTATTGAAAAAGTCATCCATTAGCCAATTTTGACCTATCTAACGTTCCAAAGTTAATGATACAATTATGTTAATCCCTAAAGGACCAAGGTGCCTTTTTTAGCAACATAGATATTTTGGGCAGGTACATGTGATTAGAGGTTTTATTATTTCTCTTCAAAATTCTTACACAACATGTGGACAAGGAATTTCTTGAAGCCCTCCAATTTTCATAACTTTTGACTACATAGTCAAAAAAATTATTGCATGATATGTTGTTTCTTTCTCAACTCGGGCAGTTCGGGTAGATCTGAAAAAATCTGTTTTTTTAGAAATGAACATTTGAATTTTGAAATTGATTCTCTAGATTTATATGAGTGTGAAAATATTTGAATCATTCCATTTTGATCAATGAGTCAAAAGTTATGAGGATTTTTTTTGTTTATGGGCAATTTTGGATTTACTACTCTAAAAAAAACTTTGAAGCCCATTGTGTAATTCAATTTTCAATATTTTTGAAAAAAATCAAAAGCATTGGTTGTCGATTGTTTATTACAACATTACAATCTTTGGAATTGACATTTTTCAATTTCAAAAATAAATTATGTATAGTTTAATGTTTTGTACCGTTGGCTACTTCTTTCTACTTACACTTTTTTTACTAAATATTGAACTATTCCAAGTGCTTTGAAATTTTTTAATCATGCATCCAACTTGACTTGAAACATGAATCCAAAGAAGCACCATCAATTTGGGCATTTTTCCATGCAAAAGTGAGCTTGTAAAGTGTAGCTCCCTTGTTTTTTGCAGGGTTAAAAAAATGATTTATGTCAATTCAAATGCTAATATCTTGCAATTTGCATGGTGAAAATTTCTAAAAAAAATTCCATGTCTTTCTGAACTAGAATAGTTCAAGATCCTACAGTTACATGTGTCCAAAATGTGTTTTTACCCGGTTAATACGAGGTTCCATTTCATAATTGCATTTATATTGCTTTTGAACCAGGAACCTCATGGATTCCAACAGAAGCTCCTATCACCCATCCCATCACTTGGGGTAGTTTGAGGTCATTACGGACCAAATTTTCGAGCGTTTTTGGTGAAAACATAGTCATAGTACTTTTGGGGTTAAAATATTGAAAGATCTTCAATTATTCATAATAAATTTTTAAGGATAATCATTCTTTCTTTAAGAAAAGCACTAAAGGTGACATTTATTCCCATCATTGTATTTAAAACCATTCTTTAAAATATTTAAATATAAGAAGTCCAAAATGTATCAATTGCATATATGAATGCAAAAAGTGATTTATAATAAGCACCATATATTTGAACTTCAAAGATACTTTATGCATGTTCACATGTATTCAGGAATTGCCAACGTGTTAAAAATACGTTAGTGACGGGAATACGTGCCTCCACCTTAGGGAGAAGAGTATGAAACAAGAGAAAGGCAAGGACGTTACCAACAGAAAAGTAGGGAGGTAACGAAAAGCTAAATATTACACGAACGAACGAAGGACGGACGGAGCAAGCTCCCTCAGCCTGGCTATGGCGGATTGGGCCATGGCGGATGAATTCCGTGTCGGGTGCGCGGAGATGTCTTGCGGATGATGGTGGGGTAGATTGAAGGATCCGTCGCGGTCAGGAAGCCGATTTTCTCCTCTTTTGGAAACGTTTGAATTTGATTAGATTGAGTCACTGCGAGGGTTTTATCAATGGGAGGTAGTGTGGTGCGAGGATTGTTGTCCACCCTCACGGCGCACTCGTTCTCACCTCTGTCACCGAAGAATTCGTGCTTGTTGTTAGCAGCAGGAGCACCCGGGGGTTTCTCTTCTTCTTTTTGTTCGTCAGGAGGTGCCGCGTTCTTTCGGCGGGCTAGCTTGTGCAGCATTAGGGTTCAAGAACTCGAAGGGTTCTCTTGCCATATATTTCATTACTTTCATTTACAGTTTCTCAACAAACAAGAAAAAGAGATCGATGCGTCCTGATCTCAATGGTGGAAACGCTAGACAGCTATCGGGGGCTAGAGCTTTGTATTCCAGCCCCATGGGTCGCATTGACTTCAACAAAAAGCAATTCAGCCCCAACTAGACATCATGCCTAGCCCTGGCTAGTGGTACAAAAGTGGGGCTAGTGGTACAAAAATTCTAGCCCCTCCGCCCATTTTCACAATGCTAAGGAGGGCCAGAATGGGGGCTAGACCACCCSAATGTAGCCCCSGCTTTGACGTCCAAAGTTTCCAGTGAGAACTGCATAAATAAAATGCTGTMATGAGAGCTCAAATCCTTACAGAAGTTATTAGACTTGAACAGCTTGAATGTGTAGTACACTGTCTAAAATAAATTAAGTTAGCAGGTCAAGKGAACCCATACTTCGTGGAAACCAATTGTTTACAGAAACGACGACCTTCCCAATCGACATGCCTCACGGCGACCAAGTAGTAAGACAAACAGGTCAAACCTAGATATAATTGCGCATGCATCCCCGCATGCAACCTGGCCAATTGTGAATATAAATACCGCTCGTTAATTAAATTATAATCTTGTGAAACGATTACCGGTATTTTCCAAATGAATTTCTGGAAGGTGGTCGACAGATGAGGGCTTTCAAATTCCCAGTCTCCGCAAGAATATAACCAATTGACATTTTTGTATAATTACTCGTTTTTTTGGTCAGTCAGTCATCCTGTAATTTGGTGCGGCGTACGTATTTCATAAAATTAAACCATTAATATATTATAATCATACATGCATAGTCCAATATTTCGAACTGCATCATGAATTCAACATTCGATGCAATTGTTTAGTGATTCGTTGTGCACAACGTTGACATGCATGTTGACTTTGTACTAGTGCAGTCATCAATGTCAGTGGAGCTGCAGCACACTATTTTATGTTTSGGGCTGCAATTCAAACAGTTCCAGTCAGTCACCTTTTAATTTAGTTTTAGTCACACAAGGGACAAGACCACCTGATGCTCACAGACAAAGGAAACTACAACCCAGGGCCTGTCAGCCAGGGGAATGGGCAAACACAACTGAAACCAACAAAAAACAAGATAAAAAAGCAGAAGAAAAGCAGCTAGCCAAGCTGAGTACTAGTACGTACTCTTAATGGGAGGTCTATTTTTGGCTCTAGATACGTAATCTAGAAACAGCCGACTGTGCTTGCTGTAATYTTACGCTASATAAAAATCCGACACACAACTCGCCCTGAATCTTGTCTGGTTTAAATCATCTATTTTTCATCAAATTAAACTAAATAATTAATTTCAAAGCGAGTAAGCGACTGTAAGAAAAACTGGTGACTGTTCACTGCTGATGGCAAATTGGTGCATGCATGCATTCCACGTCATACCGTAATCTTGACGAATTGGCCACTTCATTTCATGCAAATTATCTCATCTTTGATTCATGGACTTGAGCTCTGAATAATTAAGCTACAGAGGCAAAGGCCACGACCCAGACGTCGCCTTGAACTCTGGGTGCACGTACGGTCCCAGGATGGAAGGCAGAAAACATGCCGGTTTTCAAGCATCCAAGGGATTGCTGTTAATGCTGTCTTGAATAAATGTCACTTCTTCACGCAACCCTAGATTTTCTGCAGTTTAAAAAGTTTTGTTTCGTACATGATATAATTTTCTTTATTGTAGTACGAGGTCGTACATACAGTTCCTATGGAAGGACCTCCCTAGCCAAGAATAGAAGTACTGATTCAAGTGCATTATTTGAAATAAGAGACTTTTACTAAATTTTCTCGCTGAGTATGTCAAAAAGATCAACGTGGAATTAAAGATCCGTTTGAATTCGTGAAGTGCATCTATATATCATTAAWTTCAAACGGCAAAAMTAATTGAGGAAATTGATTACACATTGATCGCACATGTATGAGAGGATCTTATTGTTTCATTCAAATTGGAAAGAGTTATACCAAGACATCGATACCTCCGTGAAAAATGGAAAGCTGCAAGTCTTATGGTCATAGTCGTTAAAAGAGCATGTTTCCTCGACCTGAGGTTCAATTCGAGAGTCTGAGAAAGTGCTAAATTTCTTGGAATCTTGCCAATGTAAGGAATATGACGAAGTCTTGCTTGCAAAGTTGGTCGAGGCTTACTGCATGCATGAAGAGACCTCCTCTTCCTCACATTATTCAGGTACCATCTAATCCCCTGCATATCAATATGGTCGAACCCATCAGGTATGCATGCATTGCAATTGCAGGCGGCACTCAAAGATACTGTATGCAATATGTATCATATAGTTGGCGGCTTCAATATATATGGCGAATTTCATTAAATTGGCGGTATTCACTGTGCCATTTTCAACCCTACAATCTGAACTACTTAAGTGAAATCTAGGAGAGGTATAGATTTTATATCATCTACGAAGTATGTAGAATTAAAAAATCTATGACATATTTAGATTTCAGACCACGTGGTCTGAAATATCTAAGACAGGTATAGATTTCAGAAATTTATGACAGGTTTAGATTCCAAAAATCTATGAGAGGTTTCCAGTTCAGACCAAGCGGTCTCAATTGTAAAAGGTGCCAAAATAACTTAATGTCGCCATTTTTATGAAATTCGCCATATATTTTCTTCTTTAGGAGTTCACTTGTCGGCAGTTGACTCGGATCTCTCCGACGTCGGGCCCAGTGAGCACCCCGATCTGTCCCATGGCGATCATCGCGTCGCAGAAGGCGATGTCGAAGAACGCTTTGCCGTTGTTCTGGTACACGAAGCCCTGAGTGCGCGAGTCGTCCAGCAGGCTCTGGTCCGACGTGAGCAGCCCCTTCTTCTGAATAATGTTGGTGAAGTACTGCGGGTCGAAGTCGGTGCCCGTCACCTGGTCCAGGTCCAGCGGCCCCGTGGAAGACGCGGACGGGCACTGCGACCGCAATGACGCCAGGAAATCGGCGGGAAGGACGGGGTCGGCGCCCGTAGAGCTGTCGAACGTCCAGATGCGGTTGGTGATAAACTGGCAGTGCGCGAGGCCTATGCTGTGACTGCCCGAAAGCGCCACCATCTGTGCCGCGTTCAACCCCTTGGCCTCAAACACGGGGAGCAGCAGCGGCACCGTCATGTTGGGATTAGGCAGGTTCTGTAACGGCTCTGAGATGCTGGACACCAGACCGTCCCGACGCTCGCCCGACACGATCCACCCGCTCCCGCCGGTCTGCATAAAGATCGACATGACAATCAATGATATGATGTTGCTAGTATGATCAATGATGAATGTAATACATTGTAGATCATGGGACCTCGATCGTACATTCTGATCCGGTGGGACCGCCAGAATGGAGAGTCTTCGTGAATTTACATTCTTCACATGATTCGCAGCTAAGGCGAACTAGCTAGTGAGAGCATGTGAAACGAACGGTCAACAAAGTGGTTACAGTAGATTGACGGTACATGTAAGTGCGACCGTGATGGTGCATAAATTTCATCATTAGTGCGATATCCAGCTCCAAGGTCATGACTGTRSAGTGTGATACTTCTGATTGCCTAACATATTATACATTACATTACACCCGCAGATCGAGGACATGGATCGATAACTACGGTAAATGTCCGACGTTGTGGATCATTAATTCAAAACATGCTTGGATTTGAAATAACGAACCAATGCAGGGCACACTAGCATAGTTCGTAGTCTGAGCATGTGAGGGGATTGGACGGACTTAATTACCAGCAGCACGGAGTCGCGAGCCGTGTACTGAACGATGTCGGCGCAGGACACGACACCAGGGCAGACGTCCTCCACGGCAGCCTTGGCCGCGTCCAGCGCTTCGAACCCCCTCAGCAGCAGATTGATGGGCGAAAACTTCTCGGTGGTGGCCCCGTCCAGCAGCAGCGAAGCGTCACAGCCCTAGAACAGTGATAAATCAGTGCTTAATTGGCATGCAAATCGATCATTCAAACTTAAGCCTGAATCTTCAAATATCCCCAATTAGTGATAATTTATTAGCTCCTATCAAGGCTCTTKAATTTGAACAAGGAAAAACTCGGACCGATTGCGTTTCTCTGTACGCGGAGTTTGAAGTAATTGAATCCCTCTAGCTCATTCGATCTGTAACCTAATTCAGAATATGAACCAAGTGTACCATGTCGTACGCAAGAGCAAAGTAAAATCGCTTGGGCTAATTRTGTCAGGTTTGATCTAGGTGCGACTACATATACTTGCTCTAGAGAGCTAATTATCCTAATTTGAATGCCAGTTCAGTTGGCTTACGTAGTAACCGCTGCAGTTGACGGGTTGGTTATTAGAACTCATCAACTATCAATTCGCAATTTAGAATTTCAATTTCTCACCTCGCAAGTACGAACAAAACGTACGCATTAGCTAAGAGAAGAGTGGTAGACTAGCCTTRGATATTCGAATTGTCAATCGGTGGGCTCATTCGCACCATTTCGTGATTTTAATTACAGATCACAGCTGTGCCCAATCCGTAATTGAGAGTCGTACTTCACCAATCAAATCACAGGACGACCATRGAGAYATATCCCGACAGAGACAGCATAGAGGATCGACATTGAGCAATGTAGAGAAACGATCCGGGGAAGAATGCAACGTTCGCAATTCATAGAGAGAATGAGAGAGAGATCGAATTTCTAGCTTACTCGAACAAAACAATCGTGGAAAACGATTCTCAGAATGCCGGGCGCAATGCCGTTGTCGTCCTCGAACGAGGCCTTCATGGACTTGAAAATGATGGCCTCCACGTCCTCGTTACCGCATTTGCCCTCGTAGTAATCCTCCTTCAGCCCTGCCACGCCCAGGCTAGTGGTGGCCGCGGCGAATTGGTCGCTCAGCAGTAGGCTCCACGCCACCGCCACCTTGAAACAGAACACGGCTTTGCATGCAGCTGCCATTCTCTCTACCTTTAAGCCGGACTGCAGCTACCTATGAGAAATTTATGTTATTCAGAAACTGTCCAGCAATTTAGATGCCAGTGGTCGCACCCGACGTGCACAGGTACCTCCAAGTAGCAGCTGCCTGGATTCAGTGTAAATTCGATCTTGCGCAGTTCCAACTGATCGGAGGAGCTTGAATGCCTGCGCGCGCGAGTAACTCCAGGCTCTGCAGTGAGCACGCGGGATCGTGGAATTTCGGATTCACCACCACAGGGCAGCTGCTCATCTAGCTCCTGGAGTGCACGTATGGTTGATCGACAGTTGCGCTTGCTGATGCCGCTGCAGGGCTAGATCGAATCACTGATCTCAGCTGAGCTGCATGGACAATTAAGAGAGCGAACTGAATTTCTAAGTGACTGAGTGTGCTGGAGCTAGTGTCGATATCTAGGATCGGACCTCCCTCAGGCGCATCCATATAAGGTACACCCTGGGCACGTRTGAGTGTGACAAATTGAGTCCCCGTTACGGAAGTTGAGACAGGAATGCGCGCTCAGCGCACATGCAGTTTCGCAGATATTATTCCTTGAATGATTGATGCCCAGATTAGGCTCCGGGATCGCGTGTGAGACAGGTAATTGTCGGAGGTCGCAACAGGGTCAAACCCGTTGCGCAACCTCCTCGCTGGCTGGCTTGCTCCCCGCTTGTACGTCTCGACTCAGTCGACGGACTCTGGCGGTCGCTACAGTCTGTGGCCAGCTTTCAGTCCTTGAATAAACTAAGAAGTATTCCATTTAAGATTCACTTCGGAATTAGGATTCCTCGAAAGGGATTTTGTACTTGTAAATCCTCTCCGTACGTCATGATGGATGAAGCCATCGCTCAACAGCTCGCCCAAGTCTCCAAGGATGTACGTTAATTTTCTGATTATATATAATTTCTCGGTATTCGGCACGCTDTGCATCTAACATGCACGGCCTAGACGTCAATCATTCAGTTCTAATCCAGGAGACTCCTTCCTGAGTGCTCTACGCAGTCTGGTTTTACCTGGAGGCGAGCCTGGAGGGATGCGTAAAATACTTGCTGTGATGATGAGAGCTTGCTCTGCGAACATGAAATTAACAATTCGGGCACATCAGGCACCGTGAATTCGCTTGCTTGTGTGCAATGGCCATGTCCACCCAAAAACATCCAACAATTTCAATTTAGTAACWACTGTAACATGAATTGMTACGTTAATTTAGCAATTGGAAATTTGGAATGTTCATTCTTCAAGTTTAATTTGTTGTGTCCAGTATCTAAGTAAGTGCCTGGCCATATCATTTCTCTGACTGGATGGGGCACAAGTTCAGATTCCTTCGTCCAGATACCAAGATATCAAATTGGCCAGCATGTTTCGGAAATACACCGTATAACTGCTTTGGTCCCTTGTCATGAGCTGGAATTTCATTTCCGATTTGTGGGCGTGATTCAATTCAGAGCACCGTAACTGTCACATTTAACTGCTCAAAGCTTGAAAAACTTGGATTGCTGTAGATCGAGTCGGTTTCAGGGAGGCCACCGTGAAAGTTGAGTAGTGCCAATGTACGACGACAGGTTATATATATGAATATGAAGATGATCAGTGTGTGCACAGAATCTACAAGGGAGGGAGATGGGAGTCACAGAGGGTGAATTTCGTTAAATTGGCTGTATTTTTACGCCAAAAGTGTCGGTATTCTGTTCTATTTTAAGGCCATATTCATTATATTAAGACTTTCCGTAGTCTCATTTCTATCTTTGACTCGAAGATAAACCTCTTTATCTCTTTACTAATATTTTTTTACAAATAGGTAACAGTACCAACTTTTAGAATTTCATTATAGGCTCACTATTTGAGCATTATTCATTTTTGGTTTCAATTACTATTTTTTTAATTGAATTTTCCAATAAATAACATTCTCTCTCAAAATCTCCGAAAAGTCTCAATATAACGAATATGGCCTTTTTGATGAAATGTTGTGTGAATTTATGGAATGTAGTGCAATTTCTAACATCTTAATGTTGAATCAAAAATGAAAAACATTGAATGAATGTTTAACCCCTAAAGGACCATTTGTTTGTTCAACAGACATGGTAGATTTCAGGCATGTACTTACAGTCTTAATTTTTGTCCTCATTTTTTGAAACTCTTATTCAAGATAGAAAAATAATAAGATTTATGAGAATATAGTTTTTTTTTCAATCAATGCTTGAGAATAAAAGCTATGCCCAAAATAACTCAATAAGTCAATATAGGGGAGATTGGAGGAGAGAAGGTAGCAATAAAAAGTTTCAAAAATTTGAAATTTTTAAAGCTTTTGTTTTTTCTCATAGACTATATTTCTATCTATATGGAAAGCAGTCTCTGCCCTTGTGGCCAATAAAACCTCGGAAGGTTTAGGGTGTTATCTCCACGCTCCCACAATTCTAACATTCTTTTGGGAAGTCTCTCATATTAGTTCAATCAACATTTTAAAATTGCAAACTTCACTGCCCTTCCCAACAATTATGGTAGGAGCTTAGTGTATGGCCAATACCAAGGTGGGGTAAAACATGAAGCCCACAAGATGCACACGGGAACTCGACATCAGGACCCAAGATCTRTCGAGTATAAACATCCAGCACCACCAATTGACAGGCTTCCTCCTCCTCACAAGTATCATTTCTGAACTCGGCAGTGATGGAGGGGAGAAACCGTGAGATCACGCTGCGAGCTGTCATCTTCTTCGCAACGAGCTTTATCTGGTTGACGTCGCAATGCTCAGCTGTACAGTGTGACCTCTTCCCAGATGCGATAGATCCGGTGAGAGAGCAGATTGCGAGCCTGGAGGAGAACGTCCCGTCGCTCTTCCAAGCATACAWCATCGGTGTCTACTCCGTYGCCGTCGTGTACYGGAACACCACYGTCTACTCCACAATTGAGATCTAAACTAAATTACTCTAATAAATATATGATTAAATTATTGTAATAATCCATTTAATAAATAATTATTAATCATATTATTATAATTACAATATAATCGTAATTATWAGATGTTAAGATAGTATAATTATTATCATTTGAATAAATCAATTTAAATTATACTGAATTATTTATTATAATTTTAAAGTTTGCGGGTCCGTTCCCTATTGTGGAACGGGTGTTCAAAGATGTGTAAGTTGGAGCTACCGCTCAAGATCAAAGTTCACCCAATATTCCATATTCCATTGCTAAAGCCATTTAAGAAGGACACCTTGTGGCCGGATCGTAAGCAAGTGATTTGGCCACCTCCAAAGTTGGTAGGTGACCATTTGGAATATGAAATAGAAGGAATCCTCAAGAGTAGGACCCTCAAAAACAAAGGCAAGGAATACCTTGTGAAGWGGCAATGATACCTACRAAAGAAGCAACGTGGGTAGCARCAAAGGACATGGTGAATGCTAAAGAGGTGGTGGAAAACTTTGAGAAGAATAGAGGCTCCAACAAGAAGCAACATAGGCATTGATGAGGACATCAATCTCCATAGTGGGAGAGGATGMCTCGTAGCTTGAGCTTAGATCCACAACACTTGTACTTGTTCTTTGAATTTGGCAAGAAAGTCTAACTCTGGTGTGTGCAAAGAGAAGAGTATGAGATGAGGTCCTAGTCTTGTACTTGTGCTAAGTTGGTGGAAGAGGTGGAATAGAGATGTGAAACCAAGTTGGGAAGGGCGAATAAAATGAGGACCAAGACTAGAAGAAAGATTGGATCAAACCTTGAAGTCTTTTAGTCTTGGGCTTGTCCAGGTGGGGACAAGGTAATGGCGCGTGCTCATAAAAGCGCCATTCCCATAAACTAGTGCAAGCTAGTGCATGGGAGTCATGAACCCATGCCTTGAAAGAGATAGTGGGATCCAGGTTGGGCGGAACTTGGCATTACCCCCATGCGATSGAGTCGTGGTGTAAAAGCCATCTTGGGTTTGCAACCAAGACAACTTGGTGGAGGCATTGAGGTCCGGCCTAGTCATGGAAGTAGTGTTAGGCTAGTAGAGCCTAACTTGAAGAGCCAAGGTAAGGGCAATCCAAGAACGTCTCAAAGTAGGTGGGTCTAGAGTAGTTTAGTTGCCTTAGTAATATTCCAAGGAACTAAATGGACCACCTAGTGACGACACCTTTGAGACTTTACCAAAGTATAAGAGTGCATTGTGGAGGTCGCGCCCTATGGAAACACAATGCTGCACCAATGGGGATGGCAACCTAAGAGTTGGTGTGACCGATTACAAGTGTAGTTGATGAGGGCATCGACTCTAGTAGGTGGAGGTGAGTGTTGCGCACCACCCATCTAGGAGTGCCCGCAACACCAAGGACCCAAGGGGGACACCGGAGTGACGCCCGGGCCTTGTGGTGCCAAATGGTGAATGAGCCTTGTGTGGGCCTAGTGTTGGGAAGGACCTCGGGCATTGAAGATGCCCCTGACCCATAAGAGACTAGAAGCCACAAARGTTGAGACATGAGATTTGGATAGCCCATGTCACAGGGATTCTATAATGCCAAAGATCACCTCATTTGAAGGTGTTGGCTAGAAGTTATGAMAGTWAGAAGTTTGGAGGTCAAGGGGGAYTGTCGCGYTGGGACTATTCCAAGACGTCCAAGGCCTGGAGTAGCATAACTCCCTGGGTACTTGTCCAAATGGAACAAGTAAGGTATTAATCGGTATCTACGCAAAGATTACATGTCGATAAAGCCCTCACACGTCACATTTGGTGAYGAATTGAGCAAGTTATGGCCTCTTGAAGATTCGGGAAAGGTCCCCGCAGCTCTAGGGACTAAAGTTGGGTGCTCTTCCAAAACCAACGTGTGTCCTAGTTCACCTAGTGCAGTAGGAGGGCGGGCCTGCTGCCTTGTGACCACTCTCTCCACAATACAAGCATAGATTTTCATCAATACGCCGTTTTTTCTTTTGTGTAGTCAAGCGCTTAAATCGTGCCGCATCTATTTGCATATCTTCTGGTCCTGAATGTGAATCTATTGTTGTTGTAGAAGTAGTTGAATGAGAAGAAGCAATATATTGTTTTGATGAAGTCCTAGAACATTGGTCTTGACACCGTTGAAATAACTGATTATCACACTTTACAGCCTGACTTGTAGCCTCATTGAGATTTTATGGATCGGGTAGCGATAGCAACAAGTCTTTTACATCATCCCGCAAACCCCAATGAAATTGGCTCATAAACACCGCCTCATCCCAATTGATCTCACATGCTACTTGTCGAAATTCTGAAGCATAAATTGATGTCGATAATGATCCTTGTCACAATGAACGGATCTTTGTTGTTGCCCATCAAACTTTGTCATATTTCCCAAAAGCTTCCGCAAAAGCGTTTAAAAACACTTCAAAATTACTCAAAACTGGAGATCGTTTCTCAAAAAGTGGAACAAACCATGACAAATCTTGTCCTGTTAGCAGAGTTCCTACCAGGCCAACCGGCGGCTCTTCTGTTGAATAACGTTGTGGTTGAAGAAAGGTAATCAATTGTATTTGATTGATAAAACCTTGAAATTTTGAGCGTGTGCCATGAAACTTGTTGGGTAGGCTTATCCGCGGCTCCTTGTTATTGACTGGATCTTRAATTGTTKTGGGCTTGAAAACTGCTTGTGTTGATAGCGCCGTTGTAGCTTTTGTTATTGCCTCCTGACAAGTAGAGCAAGGGATGTCTATTCCATGACTATGGTTGAGTCTTAACACAAAAGTTTCAATTTCTCTAGTCCTCACAGATAGTGCTTCAAGATTTCTCAATACCGTATCTAGCTTTTACTCTAGTAAATCATTTATGACAATTTCTTCCGCTTCTGACATCTTGATTGACAAAGAGTCAAGATGTAAAATAATATCAGCTTAAAAGGAGGGTAATCCGCAACCCTTTGAAAGCAAAAAATACTTTTCAAGAAGATGGGTAATCCACTCTCTATTTTGAAAGGTTTTAGAGGAGGGTGATCCGCAACCTCTAGCTAGACTTGCAATAACACTTTCAATTGGAGGGGTGATCCACTCTCTCTGATGAGAGGTCTTAGAAGTGGGTAATCCACAACCTCTAAAATGCAAGAGTGTTTCTCTGAAGAGGAGAATCCACTCTCTATCAGATAACACCAAAAAATCTGAAATTGCTTTAGTTAGTCTTGCCAAACTGTCAAGGTTGCAAGAAACTAAAAAGTCAAGAGTCAGAATAGTCACAAGARTCTATGAAATGTAGCAAGGAGATAGTTTACTGATGATTGGAACAAGAAGCAAGAACAACATTATRGAGAAGGTTCACSACTRGTGTTGGCAAGACTGAGGAGCCTCTTAGTCTTGCCTCCTATTTATACTACTTGCAAGGACAAAGACTTGTAGTCCAAGCCTCCATTGCCTTGCCCTGCAAGCTACCTAGAAACTTGTTGCCTAAGTCAGTGGAAGCTTCTTGAAAAGTTTCCTATGAGACTTGGTGGCCAAGTCAAAAGAAGCTTCTTAAGAAGTTTCCTATGAGACTTGGTGGCCAAGCGAGAGGAAGCTTCCTAAGAAGTTTCCTACGAGACTTGGTCACTAAGCTTCCTAACAAAGACTTCTAATATAGCTTTCTTTCTAAGCTACCTAGAAGATCTCTAAAAGGTTCTAGAACCTTCTTTGATCTATATGTTTGTGACATCACATTGCTAAAGGGGATGATCACATCTGAAATCCAATTAATGTGAAAATATATATAAAATTTAGTTAATATGTAATGGACTCAACCCATTTTTTGACAATCTACACTCAAAATTGTCATTTTTAGCTCTTTAAGATTTTTATTACTTTTAAAAACTCCAACCGTAAGATTTTGTAATAAATTTATTTCAAAAATACTTGGTAAGATATTCCTTGCATTTGATTGTACTGATTGACAAATATGAGCATTTGAACTTGTATGAAATATAGAACATTTTTACCATGCCCAATAAGTTTACATGCATTTTGACTGCATTTCATGAAATAATTTTTCACCATGGATGCTGAAGTCATGAGTTTAACATATTGACTAGTATGTTGAAAACATTTCCACAAATTTTCATGGACAACAATGACATGGAACACACCAAATCATAGACCTCCATTGCACAAATGTCCTTGGAGTTAATTCTTCATTGTGCATTTGGCATGTTCAATTCTCTAGAAAATCTTATAAAAAAACCTAAATYTGAACATTATTCTAAAAGATTTTAATTAAAAATATTTAACTGTAAGAAAAAACAAAAAATGACTAAAAACCTAGAGTTTTTATTATCATTAGAAGCTAATAAGTTATTCAACACATTAAATTCCTTGAGCCAACTAAAATAACTTGACTAGGTTGCCATTACTTTCTCAAAATTTGTCTAAATGAGGTGTATCTTGGAATATATAATTTTTAGTAGGTGCCAAAAAACACCTTATATGTCTAATTTGGACAATTTTTGATAAGGTTATTATGGTTCAAAGATTTAAAGGCCTTTGGACATGYTGCCCTAGTGCATAGCTAATACCACCTATAGTGTGTTACCCTCCAAAAAGTCAGCACCTATTCCTTTTGCCTAAGCTGCAAGCCGAAGGACTAATTGTATAAAAATGGTCATGACTTTTGCATATGATGTTGGTTTTGTTCAAAATTTRAATGCACACAAAGCTCTTRGAAAGCTCCATAGGCTCATTAAATTGCAAARCCGTACACACAATATATAACATAACTAGCATGCCGAAAGTTTGTTTTGATTCCAAAATTTAAAAAGTTGGCTTTAGACCTTTACATGACAAATTATGAAGCTTATTAGACACTTGTAGACAATTAATGGTATACAAGTGTCAATAATGCTCATCTTGCCTTTGAGAGTTGGATGACATCCACACCTTATAGCCTCAACAAAGATTAAATGCCTCATTAATAAAAGTGAAGTCACATTTGAATTTAGAGCCACCAAAAAGACATTATTATGAAAATATATTATAATAAATAAAAGGTTTTAAAAATAGTGTAGCTAGCTAAAAAAGTAARAGTTTTCTTTTTTATGAAAATGACATATTTATTGAATGAAATGTAAACTATCTCCACATTATGGACACAAGTTATAAACATTGAAAAAAAAAATGAGCAAAATTGAAAAAGGGCTTTTGAACATTTTAGCTAGGGAGAGGTCAATACCGGTTAATAGGAATCCAAACTAGCAACCAATAATTATAATTATGAATAATGATATCATAGACAAATTGTACAACAGGGTATACTTGCTTACAAATCCCCATTTCTGTATGTTAGAGCAATTTGAACAATTTCCAATAAAATCATTTTTTTGGAATGTAAAATCAACAATGAAATTTGCATGTATGGGGCTTGTTTAAAATTTGGATGACAGTTCCGAGCATTGTCCGACCAGCTTTACGGAGCACCAAATCATCACATGTCCGTGAGGATGCAAGTGGTTTCCCAGGTTCAATTCTTCYCTCAAATCTCTGCCATCATACTCTGCGATAAAAATAGCCAAAAAAGAAGTTCTATTCTTTCTAATATGCTGTCATTTGGGTAGAAGAACAGAGAAATCATTACATCAAGTTCCTCCAAGTTTTTTAGTCTTTGTTGCCTACTAACCAAATTCCCACTGAGCTTTTTTGGAGAGGAATTTCACACCGTTGGTTGTTGCAAATCCCTCCTAAAGCCTAGACGTTGAAATTCGTGATTCTAGTGATTTCCTTGTCTTTTTGAGTGATTTGGGTGAGAACCAAATCTCATATGTTAGTACTAACCCTTTAGTAGAAGTTGACCAAAATTCGGGCCTAAACCCCCAAATGGTGAAGCTTCGCACTTGGTTTAAATTTTTCCGTTTTTTTTATATTACTTTGGCTTTAAAATTTGGGCCTAAACCCCCCGAACAACGAAGCTTTGCCCTCGAACCAAATTTCCATTTTGTTTTAGATTGGAAGGGTCTCCAAGTGTGGGGTTAAATCCCAAAAATTAGGACTGGAATTCCAAAATTTAGGCTAAAGCAGTGGCAGCCAGCAGCAGGCCAGCTACCACCAAAGCCTAGTAGGCCAGTGGACCGGGCGACCATGTGGGATGATACCGGTACAGGCGTATAGCCGGACTCAACGTGACTAAACCAGCCCGGCACTAAATTGGCCGGTACATCCGTGAAGTAGCAGCAGGGTCTGGCCAGAGTGGTAGGGACCCAAGTCAGACGACTGAATCGGGCTGAAAAACAAAAACAAAAACAACCATACTGGTGAGTAGTTGAACATGCATCCATACTGATTTGGTCCTGTGATTTTTTGCAATCTATTTTAAAAAGGGAGAGAGTAGAAGTGGAAATAGACAAAGAGAGTTTACATTTGACTAAGAAAGAAAAATAAAACAAACCCTTGGTAATCAAAGCATGTTACAGATTAGATCATGGTGTGATAACCAAAAGAAGATGACATACAATTCATAATTGCTTAAAGTTTGGTGCTCCTTAGTAAACCAAAGTCTTTAAATTCAGGCTTGACAATTTCTAGTAGAGGATATTAGCTTATAAGTTATAAGTCAACACCACTCCAGTTTCTCAAAGTATAAAATTTGAGACCTGTTGATAAAACCAGACTTTAAATTCTCACTAGTAGAGGTTGGAGGTGATACAGAGCTCCAGCTTCTGAAGGAGGACTTCTCCCAATTGGCTGGGGTGATCCCCTGATCAGCCTCTCCACCACCATACTCACAAATCAAGTCAACGTAGTTGACTTTCAAATTCAGCTTCACTCCCATCTGTTTGAGCTTGCATTCGACCTGTGCAACCTCACAATTCAAATACTATTTGTGCTCTCAAGACAGAGTTTGGGAAACTCTCGAATGATAAAAATACAAAAAAATTTGGAGTAAGATGAGTTAGAAGACAAGGAAAGAAAAGGGAAGCTTGAGTCTTAAACACACACAGAATAATTAGAATTTCGTGTCAAGTCAAGAGGAAAAGACGAACAAATAGAATACTGAGTAGGAATTTATAATATTCTAGAAGTGGATATTAGTAAGAAAGTCCAATTAAACTTTGTCTCAAGCTTGCACTTGCTTCCAAACACATTTAGCCAAGAATCTAGTGTTAGATTTTATTAGATTTTATTCTTAGAAGATAGACACAAAAAAAAAAAAAAAAAAACATCCAAAAGAGATAGGAAAGAAAAGACAAGAAAGTGAAAGAAAGTTGATAGGAAAATTGTACAACTTTCAAACATTATCAAACTTACCAACAAAACTTGGAACAACAATCAAATGGAGGTGAAGCGCCAAGCACGCAATTAACGAGGTGGCGGCGATCCATGAGGTGAGTAACTAAATCACTATAAACTATGCCATTTTATCATTAGTGTTAGATTAGAATTAGAATGTTTGAATTTACGATTTCGATTGGAAACTAAACTTAGATATTATTGAGAAAATCAAATCCGACAACAAATTAGACTCTAAATTCATAATAATTAGTTTTGAAGGTTTTGCTTGGGCCGTTAAAGGATTACTAATTATTTATCATAAGATCAAAAATAAAAGTAAAGAGCTAAAAAATAAAAATAAAAGAATAAAAAATCTTTTAGGAATCTTTTGAGAATCTTTTGGAAATCTTTCAAGAATCTCCTAGTTGTGGTAAAAGTAATAGATTTTTACATCCTAACTTAGACTAGAACATTGAGGACAAATCCAATAGTTTTCACCAAGGAACTTTCATTAGATGTTTTTTCAGGCCCGTAAGAGCCTGTTTCGGGGCTGTTCGCTGAAACTGTTCCCTGCACAGGGAACCAGCGACTGTTGGTCTGAAATTTTGAATTTCAAAAAAAAAAAAAAAAAAAAAAAAATATTCAGAATTCTTAGAAAGTGTAAAGAAACTGAAAACTGATTTAAAAAAAAAAAAAAATTCAAATTTAAAAAAAAAAAAAATTAATAAATAATTAAAATGATTAATTAATTAGTATTATCTGATGTGGCAGTCTCGGTGCCACGTCAGACTATCTATGTGGCAGAGTTCCAGAGTTCCCAATGTGTTCCCACAGCCCGGAAACTCGCAGTCTTCTAGACGGTCCAACAGCTAGACTAGAGTTTGGTTACAACTTACAAGTCCCATTCAACATTCGTGAAAACTTCAAGGTTTGAAGAATTGAAGAGATAAAGACAGGAAAACATGAAGATTCGTGTGTTGTGGCTTGTGGCTTGTGGCTTGTGATTTGAAGTTTAGAAGCCAATGTTCAAAGAATCAACTTGTGGTTTGGTTGTCCCGTTTTATCCATCCAAGGCCGTGGGTTCTTATCGCCTACTTTTACCATGATCTTTATAGAGTCACTATAGGATAGGGCAAGAAGCAAAAGATTGAAAACAAAAGATTGAAAACTAAAAGATTCAATTGAACTCCATAGCAAACTATTACCGGTCGCATCCAGAATCCTTGTGATTTTCCAAAGCGAACTCTCTTAACACAACAACGTGGTTTCTAAGGGTGGCATTGATTGACTACAAGCGAGCAAGGCCGACGGTCAGGAGAATTGGGGTTTGTGAGTTGTGACAATGGAGATGAGGGTGAATGCATGAAAGACTAGTATTATTTTTGCGTCACACTTGGAATTGCGGAGTTGTCATCCACTATAACTTTTGAAGCATGAACTCAATTAACTTGAAATTTTAATTGGAGATGTCTTGCTTGATATCAATCAACTCCCTTATTTTTCAGAAATTTTAAAAAATCAATTTATATTTAATTTTTAATTTAGCTAATTTGTCACACTTTGCAGTTTAGGGATTTTTAGTACTAGGGAGTACCCAAAATTAATCATCTAGAGCTGACATTTTTGCGGTCTATTTCCACACTAGGAAGGCATGAATCCATCAAAGGGAATTTATAATAACATTATCTTATGTCCTCTACATGCATGGTAACAGGGCTCCCTTGAGCGTGCACTTCAGAACATTCAAAATGGTTTTAAGATCATTCTTTTGGTAAAATCTCTTTATAATAAAGTTTTTCCAAATTCAAAATATTTTTATTTTAAATTTGTTTTTACTAATTTTTACAAATTAAAACGTCAAAGTGTCTATTTTCTTCAAAAAGTGTGTCACTCTATTTTGTGAATAACTTTTGACCTAGATTTTTTGGGGGTCTCAAATTTTGGTGACATGATATTTATAGTATTATGCTAATTATCCATATTTTTTTCTTATTTTTAAATATTTTTTTGCAAAAGGTCGGTAGTACTGGCCAGTACTAGTGAACGCTACAAAAACCGGTCGGTCTTTCGTGCATTCACCCATGACTCCGGCCAAGCTTGTAAGTTGCGGTCTCCTCTTTTCCATTGCTGGACTTTGTGTGTGCACTATTCATGTTGGGTGTGGATGGGCGGGGTCGTTGTTCTTTTTCCGTGCTAGGTTCTACTCAAAGACATGAAATCTGGGAAATCGAGTATCGCTCTGTAGTACGCTACRGGGTAGTTTCTTGATTATTACATACGTGGTGGATGCTGATTCTGTGGCTTTCTCTTGCCCATGATTTCATTGAATTTAATAACACAAAATGTGTTTGCATTTGGCTTGGCTGAGAATTTTTTTTAAAAGCCGTAGTTTATGTCCGTGCTTTTAATATCAACCTGTGAAACCCTGGTATTGCGCCCTTGTATCTTGGCAGTAGTGCCTAATTTCTTATGTTCTTGAAGCACCCAATTGTGTGTGGGAAGTTGCAGCAGAATCTTGAACTAATTTGGTTGACTTTGGCCGTGGGCTACAAYAAGAATCTTATTAAAAACGCGTAATGTGAGTTGTGTGGTTTGCTTGCTTAGCACTTAACAATTGAAGAATTTCTCACACCACTATCAAAAACACAACCCAAACTAGCTGCCAGGATGATACAGATAGATCGGTAAGCCACTTTGAAAATAACATGTTATATACAATACACCATATACAATACAACATACAAAATACATCATAATAGTACATTTTACAAAATACACCATGTAAAATTTACCATAAAATACACCATACAAAATACACCATGTAAAATACACCATGCTTGGCTTTGAAAGCCACTTACCTTTGGGTATGTGGAGAGAAGAGGATGAGTCTTTTATATAAGTTGGAAGGTAGGAGGTGAGACAAACCGTGTGGGACATGTAAAACGCAGGAATTGTGCTTCACATAGAATTTTAGTCCGCATTTAAGCATAGTAGAATAACTTTTTTCAAAAAAAATAAAACTAAGAAAAGTTGGCAAATTCATCTGAGTTTCATCTCCAAAAATCCGTTTGAGATTTCAAGCCTTGAATCAAAAGTTATGGACAAATTTTAGAGAGTGATTGGAGTGAACAATTTTTTTGACATTTTCTTTGACATCATTTGACATCCTCTCAAAATTTAATCCGTCTTTGTTATGAATATTATCTATGTTATACATGAAAACTGATTGTAAAGGAAATGAATGTATTCATCTGTATTAAATGCAAATTGGGTTATTTATTTCACTGGTCTCTAGAAACATTGAAGTTGCATGGTAACTTTGTAGGAACATGCCTTTCTTTGTTATACTATCATAAAAAATGTCTCAACAATCAGTTTGATATTGTTCACGGCATTCATACAGAGACATATGTATTAATTAAATTATGTAAAACATGATTATAGTCTATATCTTCTAAATCAAGGTGTAAAATTTTTCCCTAGTTGTTAAGCACTATTATGCAAGAAGTGCTTCTCTTATTTCTAATTAATGCAATGATTCTTATTTTTATGACAATTTCCACGATAATTGTTTGATACATCTTGGACAAAAAAGTGCACTTCAATATTATAAAAAAAATCCGAATATTTCAAAGACTATATGAAGATGAAATGGAGAGTTAGCAACATGACTATTACAAAAGTAGTTTTCAAATACCATGAACCATTTACCAATACTCCTTGTTGAATAATTATTTTAATGTGGGCCGGAGATTAGGGAGGTGAACAAGTATGACTTCATGTAGAATATAATCATGGAAACGTGTTTAGACCTTTGCATTATAGTCAAATTTTTTTTGCCAATACTATGGCAAAGTAGAGCTCATCTTCATTCAATGTGGTATATAGTCCGCTGAATTTTGAACAAAAACACTTCATTCTCTTGAGACTTGTAGATCATATATAAATCCTTTTAAATGACATAATGATTCTGGTATTCTTTTAGACGTGAACGTGTCTAAATGGATGCATTGTGAAAAACATTTTCAGCCTTTATAGACTTAAAGATGAACATTAAAATTCTCTTGTCCTACAAGAGATTTGTTTTCATGTGTAGGAATGGTTATGAAATTGAAAGAAGTAAAAGTCATTCAAATTTTTTTCATGTGTAGCCACACTTGCCTTCATCTTCATTCCAATTTCTTTTGATGTGTATAAGATTCCAAAAATTAGAAGTCTTTACAATTTTTTTTTATTCTATGCCCATTTCCAGTTGAATTCATGCTCTTTCCATTTTGATCTTGCTTGAAGTACATTTAAAGAACTAAAAGCCATTCTTTATTCTTTTTCATGTTCATTCCCAAGTGAGCTTATCCTAGGATTCTAGCCTTGTTTCATTTTGATTCTTTGGAGTTTGAAATAAGCAGAAGCCATTTCTTATATTCATTCATGTTCATTCTCTTTTGAGTTCGTCGTCTTCCTAAGTTTTTTAGGCTTGTACAAGTGTTGAAGAAGTATAAGGCTTTACATTAGGCCTAAGGCCGGATGGAAGTCCGGTTGGATTTTCCATCAATCCGGCCCTCAATCCGGCCTTAGTTTTTCCATCCGGACCCAGTTAATGTAAAGTCCTTGAGTCAGATTCTACGGCCCAATTTCCAATTCATGTGATCTTGGATTTTCTCAATGCCCAATTCAAAAAAATTAAAATCATCCGTGTTTATGTTTTTCTTCCTTTTTTTTATAAAAAGTAAACAAAAGTGTTTTTATTTTTTCATTCTTTCATTTTTTTTTTCCTATTTATTTTATTTCAAGAATAAATAATCTTTTTTTTTGATAAATTATTATTATTATTTTTCTTCCTATTTTTTGTATTTGAAAAATAAAAAAATAAATTACTCTAATTTTACATGTTGTGTAAAAATTTCAAAGAAAAATAATGAAAACTCTATTCGTAGTGAGCTACCCAAAATCGCTATGTTGCCAAAAAACGCAGTTTGGTCCTTTAGGGGTTAAAAAATAGAAAATTACTGTAGCAATGATACAAGGCACATTAGTCTATGCCTTAACTTTTGAATATTGAGGCAAATGTTTTGTGTCCGATGGATGACAAAGAATCAATCTATGTAAGACAGAAGTGCAATTGTTCATCCTTCGATTTTTGTGTGGAAAGGGGATATCTTCTACATATAGTATTTTGACTTCCAATGAGAACTTTTGGATTATTTTAAACTAGGGATTCCCACAATATCAAAATGGATGATTTCATGGTCACCAATCTGTCCTTCTAGGGTTAAATGAGTTTGTTTGTTTGTTTTACTTGTTTTGTTTGTTAGTTTGTTAAAATGAGATCTCTAGATTGTGCATCCCCTCGTTGAGTCTTTGGTACCACTAGAAAGGCCTCAATGAAGAAGGATGCATTGACTTTGTTTTGGTGGTGTTCCAACTTATGGTGTGAGAGATATTGAATTCCAAGGTTTTTATGGATTAAAAAAATTAGTAAAGTTTTTTTTACTTTTATTTTGGCTGTGGCAAAAGCTACAGTGTAAGTTTCTTTTTCTTTGTCTGAGCCTTCAGTTAGGCCTGGCGGAGGCACCTCAGTCAGGCTGGTGGGACAAGCCCATTTTTATGACAGTGAGTGCGGTTGAGTGTGGCAGCGAATAAAATCACTTTGTAAAAACAGTATTTTCCTTTACAAAAGGAGCCCAAAAATATTTTTCATTAAAAGTTTGGAAATGTGTACAGCGCAAGCAACATGGGGGGCTCACATTGAGTCTAAAAAACAAGGTCTGAAAGAATGTTCTGAGAAACAGTTCGGAACATTTGATTACACTAAAAAGATGGCTCCCATCCCCCCGGGCATTTACTGATGAAATCTAAAACACCCCCACCCCCCTCCCCAAATACCCCCTGAATACGTATATCAAATACCCCCAAATACCCCCAAATACGTATACATGTACAAAATATATATTACGTACAAAATATGTATACAAAATATGGGTAAATCCCATATTGATTGTCCCCCTATTATCTTCTGAAGATGACAAGAGGTAGAGGGGGACGCAGATTTAAAATTTTTAATTTTTAATTTTTAAATTTTTTAAATTTTTAAAAAATTGAGTTGGGTTGGGTTAATTTTTTTTAAATGCTGTCTTTTGGGTGCATGCCTCACTATGCCTATGCACCCAAAAGACAACACCCACTGTCCTATGAAATATCACTTATAATAAATGTATCAACTTATACTGTGTCACGTTTTCATCCTCACAGCTTTCATTAATTCTTGCTAAATCCTAATGACATCCAAACCTATATATGATGACACCTTGCAACTTCAGGATTCATTTTTGTTGTTATTCTATGAAATCTTGCAATATGCTATGTTTTAGATTGTTTCATGTAAACCCTGGAAGGACGTTGCGGACCAAAGTGGTTAATTGTAGAAAAAGAGAATGTACTTATTGGTTCAAGAATCAAAGAATTTTGGTGGCTACCTTGGTCATAGGGGGTTGAATTTTGGATTTTTGGTCACTACAAGGTTAAATGCAAATTGTGTTACAAACTTTGTTTCTTTTATCATTCATTCATTCATTCATTCATTCATTCATTCATTCATGCTAACTCTAAAGACATTCAAACAACTTCTCAATGATATCCTAAAAGAAACTTTTCAACACCATTGCATTGCAATAGGCTCTGTTCTATTGTACAAACTAATTTGATCAAAATATCATCAAGAATGAACAATATGTTGAGATCCATAGTTGGGCTATGCATGCCTTAGAAGCATAGGTAGCAAGGGCTACTCTTGTTGACTTCTTTCAAAGGTAAACTTGATGTCACATACATGTACCTAGGAACTAAATAATGGGAATTCCTAAGGCAAGGTCCATTATGACACGTTGATTAAAACGAGATTGAAAAACATCACAATGAGCAATTTTCTCTTATTTTCAAACCTAGGTCTTTTTCCTCAAACTTAACTATAGGTAGAACTTCTCTTGATGCAAGGTGTCAACTAGGACTTTCCACTAGGAGAGGTTTATTGCATTTAGAGAGATAGTAGAGCCACTTGTTTACATTTAGAAAAGTTATAGGGCCATGTGTATGGCAAATTTCATTAAGATGGCAGTATTCTGTTATTTTGGCACTTTTTACATTTCAGATTGCGTGTTCTGAAATCTAAACTTGTCGTATATTTTTGGAATCTATACCTATCCTAGATTTATGAAAACTACATCTACCCTAGATTTTTTAGACCATGCAGTCTAAATCTAAATATGTCATAGATTTTTTACATCTACACATGTCATAGATAATCTTTACTTGTCCTAGATGTCACCATCACAGTTTAGATTGTGTGGTTTGAAAATGGCATATGAAATATCGCCAATTTAATGAAATTTGCCATGTGTCTTTTCATCTTGCATTACGTGTATGGGCCACCTACTATCTACAAACTCTCTTATTTCAAGGTTTGCACTTCAGGAGGTTGCAATATGAGAAGTTCGACTTGTATAATCAATCCACTTCCAACTCAAAACAATGCAATGGAATCTCAAACAAGCCATAAATAATCAAACATAAATGTCTTTGGAAGTTTAGATTGCCACATTGTTAAATATTACAAATTACGTAATGCCACTTTTTGAATATAGTGATGTACATGAAGCGAAATTAGAGTCTTGCTTGGCCAACAATATTCAGCAAGACAAAAGGCTGAGGGAAAATAATCTACGGAGGTCAAGACAAAGAGAAAACTAGAGTCAAGAATAAACATTGAACAAATATTTCGTTAAATTGGCAGTGTTAAGACACCATTTTTCCATTCATTTTCTAGGGCCGGTATAGCGTCACCACACGAACATTCAACAATCACTCAATGAACAATAATTGTCCAGAATGTCTTGCTTTGCAGCACTCACGTCGATGCATACCACARTTGCAAACTCAGCAGACTAGAAATTATGCTGCAAAAAGMTGGACCATCCTCAAATCTAGTGCTACCAAACCTCGTACKCTGAATTATTCTACTGCGTAATTGAGCCCCGAGAATCCTTTCCAGCACTCTCCATGCAACACAGCTGAAATCTATCAGATGGCTGCGTGACGCGCAAGCTGCATGCGGTGAAATAGGAAGTTAAGGGAGAGACCTCCTGATGAGACTGTAGCAGAACCGACACTTTTGCARCTACGTGGAGGAAAATTATTCCATTATGGCAACCCAACACGAATGCGAGAATTAGTGCGGCAATCCGGGAGAAGCAACATCAGGGGTACGGTGGAGAAGTTTATTCTAGTTTTTGGACACTTGCGAAAAAAACTAATAGGAAATTGAACCGTCCTGAGTACAGTACTGAAGGCTCCTTTTATATTTTAGTCATGGATACCCATGAATGACATGGATAGGTTTCTGGATGATACTTGATCCGTGAACATTACTTTTTCATCTACGGTTAGCAAGTTGTTCTAATCAACGGTGGCTTCACTTTTTGCTTTTTTCACAAGAAGAATACTTGCAATCTGTTGGAAGAAAATTCGACAGCAGAAGGATGCCACAGACACTTAGTATCAGGATGATCACCTATTTCCGACCAGCCAGGGTGATTGCATGAAACATATSTACTATTTTCTRTCACACGTCTTTAGCTGATCTATTTTTTGGCCATAACTTTTGTGTTTTAGTTCCAAAGGACTCAATATTCACGGGCAAGGTACTCATGACTATTATACACCTTGCYTAAATTTTATGTAATTTTCAAAAATAGTCTACTATCCAAAAATAGTACCCGATTTTATGTCACACTTGTCAATTGGGTGGTTTTTAGTACTACTTAGTACCCAAATAAACGAATTTTGAGGTGAAATTAGGAGGAGATGGTTTTTTTAGTAGACTTGTAGCCGTTGCCCAAAGGAATTATAATAATAGTTATTTTTATGTAGTGTGGAAGTCCACAAAGTGAGCTTCTTTATGATTGCATTTTGAAACCTATAAAATATTATTATGGGGTATTTTTTAGTGAATGACCATCTCTTTAGAATTGTTACAAGTGGACAATTTTTACTTTGTGTAGTTTTTGGTGAATGCCCATCTCCGTAGAATTGTTACAAATGGACAATTTTTACTTTGTCTATTTTACTATTTTTACTATGATTAACTAATTAAAACATCAAAATACGTATTTTGTTGAGATTTGGCACTTTTCTAATTCTCCTACTTTGAGAATTTTTCTATGCATTTTCTTTGGTGCTTACCTTCATCTTAAAAGTGTATACATTAGCCATATTTCTTTTTAAATTTAAATTTTAAAAAAATCATTTTTCTAATTTTAAAGTACTCCAGAAAAAAGTCAAGAGTACTGTTCAAAATGCAACCAAATTGACAAGTGTTTTGTGCAATCACCCACCACTTAAGCAATTCAGCCTCTATATATGTAGCATGCAGAAAGTTCAAGAATTTTTTTTTTCTAGTGTAGACTATAGAAAAATAGATTTCAAATGGATTTCATAATTCTAAATTCTTTTTTCCTCAAAATCAAAATTATCATGAATTTTTTTCGTGAAGATTCTATTTTCACCATTCTCGATAAGTAGGCAAACCTATTTACAACCATAGGATGGTCACAAAATCAATCCAAGGCTTTCAATGTATACATTGTGATCATTGTATGCTTTCCATGTATACCTTCCGGACATTGTTGTTGTTGCCGCGGGGCTAGCAAAACGTGAGTTGTCACCTACACTTGAGCAGTTGAGCTCATCAAAAATAGAGCACCCTAAAGAATGGAAATGGGGTCCTGGTCAGAAATGGGGTACCTGCTTTTGTAAGTGCCCGATGGATGATAGAGAAGTTTAAATGTTCATCCTTGGAATTTTGTATGAAAAGGGAAGGTCATCTAGAGCAGTTGGACCTCCAATGAGTGCTCTAGTGTAGGTTTTTTGTAAAAGCAAAGGATTCCAATGGGGGGTAAGGTAGGTACCCCGGAAATGGCACCAAGACCTTAAAACGCCATCTTCAAACTGTGTACATCTCCAAAACCAATTTTTGTCTCCAAGATCTAGTGTATTTGAGGCTTCTTTCCAAGAGCCCTCAACACTAGAAAAGGTCAAGATTACACATGATACCCTTGCACAAAATCTTGAGTAGAAAAATCATAGACATCTACCAAAAATACAAACTACTAAAATAGCAATTTAGTTATTTTTTCTTCAACTTCAAAGTTTTGTCAACACCACATTTGGGTGCCTTGGGCATATAGGGGTTAAGCTAAACCTCGATTATTTGCTTGTGCAACAGTTTGAGGTGTCTGATTTAATTTGACCCTGACTCCCTAAGAAGAAGAATGCCAGGTTCTTCAATCGGGACCATTGAATTAATAAGTACTACACAAGTGTAGTTTATTCATTGATCAATGAACTACTTAACCCTTGAAGGCTAGGACGTATTGGTGGCCGTGGAAATCATGCATTTTTTATACCTTGTGACATCATCTACTTTGGATAGCCAAATAAGGTCGAGCCACCCATAACCAATTACTCAAGCAATTCTAGACATGATTTGGTGTAGTGCAACACAAAGCAAATATTTTCATAGGTGCAATGATAGAAATGATGGGGATTGCAAAAACTTTGGTGATTTTATCGCATGAATTGAAATTACTATGAATTTTCAAGGCAAAAAGTGCGTTGGACGCATTGCCGATCACTAGAGTCTCCAATTCTGATCACTCAAAAAAACTACTTTTCCACTCATTGCTTCCTACTTTCTAGCACACTAAATTGAGACATGTGTCATGAACTTTTCGTCCCAACTTTGAAATGCAAAAACAAAACATTCTGGCCTTGGTTGGAAATAAGTGAATCTGTAGGTTGGTTATTGGACCCTGATTGGAAATGGGTGGCTTGACCTTATACTCATTGGAAGTCAAGGTACTAGAAAAGATCTTCCCTTTCCACTCCTAATACCGAGGATGAAAAGTTGCAATTCTATCCTACACGGTTTGATTATTTGTCATCCAGAGGACACAAAACATCCGCCAAGGCATTCAAGGGTTAATATAACGACTGCAACAACTCTCTCGTGACTATGGTAGAACCACCCATTACCAACCATTTAAGCATTTTGTGCATGATCTCGAGCAATAGAAGGCAATGAAAATTTTCTACCTTATAGGAAGACAAAAATCATGGAGATTGCAACTTTTGGGTTATTTTTCTCCTTGAATTGAAATTACTATGAATTCTGGTAGTCCAAAGTTAATGTGGACCCATCGACACATAGAGTCTTTCATAATTGCTCATTCAAAGACTACTTTGGCTCTCAAAATCAAACATATGTGTCATGACACTGATGGTTAGAAGATGGTCAGAAACCAAGACTTGATGGTTAGAAATTAGTCATAGTCTCTATTGAATTTCCCAAAGCCTATTGATATTGGCCATGGGACCTAGTTGGTGATGGGTGGTTCTAATATAGATTGATAGAGATAGAAATGACCGAGGATGGATTCGACATACACTTAACCCTTAAAGGACTGACCTATCACCGCGGGCGAAGGTAGTTTGAAACTATACATTTATAATTTTGAAAAAAATGATAAGACTTACCAAACCTTAGGTGTTTTGTTTATTTTTTTAACAAACTCAAAAAAACTCAAAAAATGTTTCAAAGGGTTCATTTAGGGTACTTGATTTCCAATATGAATTTGAATTTTTCAAATTYCATCATTTGGTGATAAATAATAATAACTTCCATTTTCCCCCAAGAAAAAAAATCCACAAAACCCAAATGTCATCTAGACCAAATTAGAAGAACTGATAGAGGCTAAAAAGACATGTTTTTGCACATCATAGGTTCCCTCCAAAAGAATTAATACCRGAGTAGAGTCAATAATTAAAACATCTAACARTTGCACACACTCTTGAAGGCCAAGAATATAAGCTAAAATTAAGGAATCATCTTTAGCATGAGCCAAAGAGGTGAAATCCATCTAATCACTAGGRAAAACATTCCTTCATAGATACTTGTCTCTCCTTCTAGTTGAATTGGACCATAATCACCATATACAATTGGTGAACAAATAATAAGCACTATGTTCAAGAATGATACGATGCAACAATGGCAATAAGAATGGACCCATTATTTTGCTCTTGTAGAAGATTGTCCATGATCAACAACAAGGGGAGATCAAGAAGTATYGTCTATACMAAAGGAACTAAATCCATTGCCTCAACCTAGGATACATRTAAAACTTTTGCCTTGTAATTTGTAATGATATATTGTGCATTTCTCATATAATGTGCAATATGCTATCAAGGGGTCCCTTTGATTCCGACATAACATTCAATAGCATGCATTGTAACTACCTTGGCTCTACAACAGATGGTATAGAATATTCTACACCCAATAGTGGCTAAAAAGATARGTGGAGGCTCAATGTAACGAGCGTGAAGGTACATGAAGGCAAGGCAATCGTTATGAAGGCKAAGAGCATCTCGAYGCCTAAAGTGGCTAGAAGGGAYGCCAAGCATGCATTCACCGTGGTTGTTGAATATGCCCGGCTAGTGTGTGCCGCCTTTGCCCCACAGCAACACGGGCCAAGCTCATGAACCAAATATTAAGGGTGCCACCTCGATTCTATTATGTACAATTGTCTTGCTGCGACTGCTCTCTGTACATTGGTTGCTATGCTAATGTGCCTATTGCACCATCAAGTAGGGTCAACTGCATGAACCCCAAAAGTCCCAAGTCCTTTTTTCCATCAAAAACCACTCAAAACTGCAAAGAGCCAAAAAATATTTAAATGTTTTTTTGGCATATCTAACCGTAGGATCTTGTACTAGGCTTGCATAAAAATGTGTGGAAGAAATTTCACAAACTTTGGTCGTGTAGATTGCAAGATATTTGTGTTTAAAGCAAAGAAAACGAGTTTTTTTGCAGCTTGCTCAACTACATTTTTTTGGCTTTGAACCTTCATAACTTATGATTTTTACTCTATTGATTTTGAATTTCTTTTTTTTATATGATAAAAATTTGAGTTGAGAATCAAGAAAAAAAATTCAACAAAAATACACTTAATTTTCATTAATTAAAAAACCGATAAGTAGAAGTTCCAAAAATTCCGTACTACAACCACTATGGCGCTTGCCTCCATTGAGGTTCAATCCCAAGACCTTCCATGTAAGAACCTATGACATCTACCACTACACCACAAATACAATATGATGTCTATAATGGAAATTTTGTTTGTACCTATATGTTTTCAATTTTGTTAATACTGAACTCAGCAGATTTTGACGGTCAATTGGGCATAGTAAACTAACTATTTTTAAAAAACTTCAAACTAAGAAAAGTTGGGAAATCAAGTTGAATTTATTCTCCAACAATCCGTGTGCCATTTGAAGACTTCAATAAAAAGTTATGGGCAAAAATCAGATTACATGTCTGAAAATGTTAGAAAAATGTCCCTTCTAACCCCTTTCTGAACTTTGTCCATAACTTTTGATTTAAGACTTAAAAGCACAAGCGGTTTTTCGGATATGAATCTTAAATTGATTTTACAACTTTCACTAATTCAAATTATTTTAAAGAAATCTATTTTTGTATGCTCAAATGGCCGCTAAAGTTTGATAAGTTTGAAAAACACCAAATTTTGAATGATTAATCCTGAAATTCCCAAGGCTTGAGCTTGTAAGAATTTACTCTAATTCGAACAAATAGACAACCTTTTATAAGTTATTAAGTTTTATCAATTTTTTTAAAAATTTGTGACTGTGCAAATTTAAACTAGACATTTTAGAAATCACATAGGAATAAAAACACAACAATATACTTGTAGAGTGAAAGATATTGATAGTATTTGATCATGAGGGTGTTAAAATTGCTTATATAATATAAATCCTTTTGATCCTTATTTTAATTTTTTGTCTATAAATGTGGCTAATAGTATGTTATTAAGTTAGCCCATCAAATTCCGTGGCTATGCTTTCTCTAACAATGCTCTAAAATTGCCATTTATAAAACCAATAAATTTCTAGACCAAAAATATATTTAGATACATCTAATTGAAGCACCTTACAATATTTGAATTGAGAGTATGTGAAAAAAATCTCAAAATTTTTCATTATGTAGATTACAAGATATTACAAGCTTTTGAAGTGAGAAAATTCACTTTTTGGACCCTAAAAAAATCAAGGAGGCTGCATTCAAGGTCACATTTGCATGAAAAAATGTCCAAAATGGTGGTGCTTTTTTGTATTCATTTTTCAAGTCAAGTTTGTTACATGCTTGAAAAGTGAAAATTTTTAAATCATTTAAAATTGTACAACATGTAGGATAAAGATAATAAATAGAAAGAAGTAGATAATGATTCAATATACTAAGTTGTAGAAAAATCATAGTCATTTATTTTCTATATCGGATTTTTGATGCTAAAGCTAGACTTTAATGGGCATCTACCAAATATAAAAACTACTAAAAATAGCAACTTAGTTAGGTATTCTTCAACCTCAAAGTTTTGTCAACACCACATTTGGGTGCTTTGGGCATTTAGGGATTAACTTTGTTTTTTTGCACTACAAAGTTTTGAGTTTTAAATCTTTATGGTGGAGAATTGTACTGAGAATCTAGAAGGAAAAAAAAAATTTCATTAATTTTCATTCTTTAAAAAATTGTTAAGTAGAAGTAGGTACAAGAGCAAAGGAAAGTTTAATTTATTAATATCTCTAAAGTGGAATTGACATGCGCTATTTCCATTGGTGGGATTGTTCTAGCATTCAAATTAAATTGTGTGGAACTTTTTTTTCCTTAAAATTGTTAAAATTGCATTCAAAAACGAATCCTACAAGTTATTTTTTCAAGAAGATTGTCCGTAACTTTCTCATAGCAAATCCAAACGGAATGAATCAAAGTTGTCCATGTAGACAAAAATATAAACTATGAGAAAAAAAACTGAAAAAAAAATTCAAATTTTTGAAACTTTTTTTGTTGCCCCCCTCTCCTCCTCTTTCCCCTGTGCAGTTGTTTTGGACATAAGTTTTGTTCCTGGGCACCTATTGAAAAAGAAATTATATTTTCATGAAGCTAATATTTTTTTCTATCTTCAAAAAATGTTTCAAAAAATCAAGACAAAAATTGAGACCGTAAGTACATTCCCAAAATCTACTTTGTCCCCCGAATGAACAAATGGTCCTTTAGAGGTTAGGGTAGGTGCTATTTGGGGGTGCATACCTTAATAAGAAAAATACCAAAGCCCCAAAGTTTGTTTAACTAGTATATTTTTTTTATGTTTTTTCTTTCATGTATTTTAAGGGTTGTTGAAGGCAATTTTCACTAAAGTGATAAAGCTGTTTACATCTATAAAATGGGATGAAATCCTCAATATATGGATGAAAGTTTGTTTATTCATTCAAGGTGTATACACTAAATAGTGAAATTAGGTTGCCCCACACTGGTGCAAGATGACCCTAAACTACCGAATGATGGTGGAAAGGTATCCAAACCAAATGGTGTGGTTGCGGATTCTATATTTGGTAGTGACAGGTGGTTTATCTAGCGTGAAATCAATTTCTAGCTATCTAACAGAACCCCTCACAGTGTATTCTTCAACGCGCTTGTATCAAAAAAAGAAGTAAAAAAAGTTGTCCCACACTAATTTCTCAACATTTGACACAATATAAATATTTTTCGTTACTCTACAAAAATATACTACTTTTGAATTAGAAATTGTTGTAATCAGAATTCATGAACCTCCATGTGTACAAATGAAAATGTTTTTAGAAATATTTGTTGACTTTGATGGTTTGTGAAGTAGCTTTCTTGATGTTAGACAAGCTAATTGTTAAGACAACCTAATTTCACTATTTTGTATACATTAATCCACACTAGAGCAATACCGTCCTATGGTTTGGTAGCATTTGGGTGATTTCATCCATTGAAAATAGAATTTTTTTTTTACCAAACATACCCTATAAAAGATTTTACATTACTTTTTTATTGAAAATTTGTTCAAAAAAATAACCCTAATTTTAACATTATTGTATTAAATATCCATTTCAAACTTCACCTACGATTTTAGGATGAAGAAACATTTCCTTGATCCAATTTGTTTTATGGAAGCTGCTTGGATACATTTTCGGAAAATATTATTCCAAATTCTCTCATTATAGTGTTATTGGCTTTTCTACAGAAGATGCTTAATCTACAAATCATTATTGTAGTGTATTTTGTCCATTTCTTGCTATTTATTCTTGAAGTGAATTTTGGTCATAAAAATGATGGTTTTTGAATTTGAATTAACTACTATAATGAAGCTCATCAGATTTTGTTTCTACTCAAATTAAAATTTTTGTAAATTTTGTAGATTTCTATACTTAATAGCAATTTGAACTTTGGGTCTATACCATGGTTTGTTGATCTTCTAATATCAAAGTGGCGTAATAAATTTGGTTAATTCCATGATATTATACACTATGATATACATTGGCGGTGAAAAAATTTAGATTTTTTGAGTGTATTTTGTATTTGATATTAGTTTTCATCTTTTTTTCTTAAGAAATTCATGGTAATTTCAAATCCCTCCCCCACCCCCAAAAAATTGGATTATTTTGACTCGTAGTGGACATAAGATTTCATTTCTAAAAGATATATATAAATATTTTCATTTGTATCTAGTTGCAAAATTACAAGCCCTAGAGCATGATGGACAATAATGCTTGGATTTAGTAGTCATGGGGTTCTCCTTCTAGAGACAACTTTGGAACATCAAGTTGGTCATCATAGAGATAATTCTTTTTGGTATCTTGCAAATCATTTGCTTAAAAAACTCCATGGGCACTTATTGGAGGTCAAACTACTATGCAAGACCTCTTCTTTCCTCACAAAATTCCATAGATGAACAACGACACTTGTGTCGTATACAATATGATTCTTTGTCATCCATTGGACACTTTTAGGCCCTCGTCTCATACAAGATTGAGATGAAAACACCTATAAGCACCTATAAGAAATAATGCTTAGGATTGGCAACTTTATTGAGGGTATGGTCAATTAGACAAATGAGCATCTTGAGCAAATTAATCCCTAAAGAAGGCCATATTCAATATATTGAGACTGTTCGCAATCTCATTTCTATCTTGGACTCGAACATAAACTGCTTTATCTCTTTACTAGTATTTTTTTATAAATAGGTAACAACACTAATTTTTAGACTTTCATTATAGCATCACTATTTGAGCATTATTTATTTTTGGTTTCAATTACTATTTTTTTAAATGAATTCCCCAATAACTAGCATTTTGTCTCAAAATCTACAAAAAGTCTCAATATAACGAATATGGCCTTAAAGGACCAAACTATGTTTTTGGCAACATAGTATTTTTAGGCAGCTCACTGTAAATGATTTTTCATTTATTTTATTTGAAATTTACATAGAGCATGTGACCAAGGAGTAGTTTTGAGGACCAACAATTTTCATGACTTTTGACTGCACGGATATGTACCTTTATTTCAAATTCTATAGAAAACTGACATATAACGCAAAACTTTTGAATAAAAACCACATGTCTAAGATCAAATGGATAGTAAAAAGGACAAGTGATTCTTGCAATCWCCCACTGTASTTTTATTAAAATTCCTATTGTATTGGTTTGCATTGTATAATATATATTTATTTYCCAAGATATCAATATATAACCACACAATGGGCTATAAAGTAGAAATAAATCTTGTTTCATTTTTCTCTAAAATTTGTACAATTTGCATAGAATCCCATTAAGGTCATTTCACTTGTGTTTTAGACATTTCTATGCTTGTGAGGACTCCACTAGTCTTCTCAATCTTTCAACCTTATAAGCGCCTAAAAGCCCTTTGTGGTCGTATAGTATACTATAAATACAATGATTTTTTATCAAAAAAACATTGACCAAATATTTTTTAAGACGAAGTAAATTAATGATCATGATAGTAGATAAATAACAATGTATAAGAATTCAAATATTACACCACAATTGAAGAATTATAAGGCTAAATACGGATTGTATAGAGAGACCCCAAGGGCCTTTCTAGGATTAAGGGATAAATGGGGCAAAATTTATATAAATTAATTCATGTATTGGTTTAAAATGAATAGGCTCTTAATTCAAACCAACCTATTTTAGGGTGGAGTTATTTAACTCTGCATGAATTAGTCAGGAAATTAGACTTTTTGGTCAAAATCATTTGTGAAATTCCTCAAAATTGCTAAGAAATGAACCCTTTCTTTTAGAAACGTTGCTTTTTCAATGATTTCAATTAAGATTCTATATGTTGATTTGCAATTGAGAATAGAATTAATTATAAAGATCATCCGGTGTTCGTGAACATGTGTCAGAGGAAGGTTTAACCAARAATACTAGAAATAAAACACAATACAAGACCTTGGTTTTGGTGCTCCAAATTGTTTCGTCTTGTAATGTTTCCAAACTTTGGCTCTTGATATGGAATTGTATACACTTTATGATTAACTCTATGATCATGTCTCGCAATTGTAAAGCACGCCATGAAAAGCTTGGCTGGTCCTATCTCYGGACTATTTCCCATAAAATGTGCCATGCCTTTCAATTACATAYCCCGTCCTTATATCTCAACAAAGTTTTGTTAACCCTTAAACAACGCGGGGTCATCTTGGAAATCATCAATTTCTGAAACCGTGGGAATCATTAGCCTAAAAAGATTTCTACATTAGAATATACATTTCAAATTTTTGATATTTTTCACATGTAGTAGTATCTATTTAAGACTTAATTTGATTTTTTTGTAATTTACAACATCAAATTTTTCAGAAGCTAACAACTTCACTAGACAACCACAATTGAGGCTTGGCATTGCTTTGGTTTAGGTCAATATATATTATTGGGCTAGATCCTTTTTAGGGTTTCAGGCAAGGAGAGCAACAAAGTGTGGTTTGAGCTTAGAATGTGAATTTCTTTGCAAGGACATCTAATTGGGATTTCATTTTCACAACAATTTTTGGCTTTCTAGTGTTTACAGGCTCATTGGATAGTAAGCAATTGGTATTCCATCTAAATTTGCATGGTAACTTTAATGGTATAGAATGCTTGTTGCTTGCGTAGTCAATTGTCATTGCCATAGTAATCTTTTCAGTACTTTGTAGTCTTACAATGTATAAAAAGTAAGGTGAAAAAACTAGTCATCCTAACCAATTACAAATAAAAATAGAGTGCTAAAAAATACATACCGGTTGCATTTAATGTAAAAATAGGGAGGAAAAAATACCCCAAAACACATAAATACCCCCCTATTAAATATCCCTTTATCGCACGTGATATCCAAACGAACGAGGGTGAAATCCCCCCAAGATGCAAAAGAGTATAATTTGAGATTCATCTTTTCATTTAACTACAAAAAACTATTGAAAAAAAAACTAAAATGAGCAAYAATATCAACTTTTTGATGACCTACATTGAACCAATGGGAARTTTTAATCATTTACATTTTGGAATTTGTATCTCATTGGAAGCACATCCAAAAGTACTTTGAATGGACATAAAAAAAAAAATCCAAATTTAGATATTAGACAACCATTTCCAAAGTAAGGTAAAAGTCAAGAATTAGAAAGGTCTCGGCAAGTCATAGCCAACAAAGCGAAATTTGATCATTGACACTCCAAATGCAAAATTGGAGTGAAATGTGCATTAGACAACCAATGTGGAGTGTCAATTACCAATTTTTGCTCTTGATAACCATGATTTRCCAAAAGCTACTCTCATTTCTAACTTTTACTTTTTTTAAAGTAGTTGTCCAATTTCTAAATTTGAATTTTCTTATTTCTGTTAAAATTACTTTTGAATGCACTTCCAATGAGATACAAAGTTTTAAGTTCTAATTATATACAAGCCAAAATTAGAAATGCATTTGGAGGGCCAATATACCCGTCCCACTGAGGATGCTCTCAGGGCTGATTAAAGTCTTCGTTAGAAAAGCTGCAGCAACTTTCCCTTTGGCGGAGAAGATGCCCTGCTGGAGAGTCCCGAGCAAGCAGCTGACATGGCAAAAGCAACCCACATGCCGGACTTCCCTTAGGTTTGGCATCCATCACTCAAGGTCATGAACTGACCAGCAACAAAGCCTTGAAGGAACTGGAGGAATCATCCTGGATTAGAAGAACAGTCGAGGACGCACTCAACCCTAGAGACCGATTTTTCCTGCTTGCTACTCAATTTTCGTCTTCCTCGTTGCGTGATTTCTCTGAGTTTGCACCTTCTCACAGCATCAATCATGGCTGATCTTCATCGCTGCCTTTTTCTTTCTCTCATTTTGTAAAATCCATTGCACTAGGCAGCGTATAGAGTTCAGTGGGCGTGCCGGGACCAATTTTTCATATTCCAACAATACATTATTGTTTTTCTTACTTTCTAATCATGTCAACTTATGCAGAGAAAACCATAGTGAAGTCTTATAAGAAAATTCAAATCCTCTTCAAGTATGTTTTCACTAACACTTTGAACTTTAATCTCAYTAACTAGGGCACAATAGATGAAGTGACCATTCTAGTGAGCTTTAAAGTCACTCATAGTACCATCTTAATTTGTAAGTGAATCTTAAGCATCCTTAAACCTTAAATTTCTAAGTCCATTTTTGCCCCAAAATCACTCAAAACTATCATTTTAATTCAAACAACGCCAACTTTAAACTTTCATATTGAGGCTTTGAATCCATTGCTTAATGCAAGGTCCTATAGTTAAACTAGTATAAAAATGTATGAAAGAAATTTTAGAAACCTTAACCATATCAATCACAAGATATAACTATACAAGTGCTAAAGTAAATAAAGTAATAATAAGTTTTTTATACCCTAGCTAGATTATAATCACCATAATGAGGCTTTGAATCCATTCAATTAAAAGCTTTTCTACTATAGATTGTGAATTGAATTATTTTACATTGAAGATTGAGTTGAAAATTTGCAAAAAAACCCTTTTATACCCACTCCTTCAATTTGTACTTTTTTTTAAATTGTTAAATTGAAGTTGGTACAAGATAGAAGGAAAATTGCAACTTTGCTTTTGAAAAAATATTAAAATTGAGTTCAAAAACAAATCTTATACATTATTTTCTTATGAATTTGCTAAAATAGYCAACAATCAAGAAGCTTCATCATTTTTGCATTATATATCCAAATACAATAGCTCAAAACTTTCCACAGAAAAAATAGATTTATAAGAAATATATATATTTTTAAACTTTGAAATTTTTATGGGCCCCGTCAAGGGACGCTTACGCTCCCAACAAGGGGAACGTGACGAGGGAACTTTGTTCTCTAGGGCCCACACGTCTTGTTATTACTTTTTTGCTGCTCGTCTCATCTATTTTGGGCCCATTATGGCATAAATTTTTCTCTTGGTTTTTGATTAAAATAAAAATAAATTTTTGAAAAAACTAACCAATTTTCCTATATTGGAAAAAAATTCCAAAAAATCTTGCCAATAATTAAGATTATAGGTACCTACGTGAACATTCAAGAATCTTTCGAGGGGGCTTAGGACTTTAGGTGTTAAGTGCACAATTTTGAGAARTACAAGTTGAATATGATCCCATAACTGCACTTGAATTTAGATTGATATTGATATTTAAGCTGATTTGAGTGATATCCAACATACTCAAAATTTTGGTCTTGTACTACATTTGCAACTATCATTTTCCAAATGAAAAGAATTAAGGTTAAAGTACCGTCTCTAAAAATGCTTACTACTTACAAAAGGTAAGATTTTTTGTAGGCATAAATTCCTCTTAGAACACTTAATATACAAGTTTTCAACAAGATTAAATAGTATTTTGTTGAGCTTGGTCATGAAAAGTTACTTTTTCATCAACAATTTAGGATTTAAAATTAAAATTATCTCCCAATGTATAACTTTTATTTTAAAGATCAATTTTTTTTCTCATAATTCTTTTGCTTCATTTGTAAAACAAGGAGTTATTATCTAAAAGTCTAACCAAGGTCTCTTGTCTTATTTAATAACAAAAAGAGATTATTTTCCTAAAAAGAACTTTTATGTAACAACAACCATTTGAAAAAGATTCTGAATCTTCCAAATCTTCCAAATCTTCCAAATCTTGCCTTGTTTTTTTTGCCTCCATAATCTACATCACACAACAATAAAATGCATATAAATAATCTATTGATTGGAAGCATTTAAAAAAATTAATTAGATTAAATTAATCTTTTCATATGGTATAAATGTTAATTTTTTTTCATTCTCTTTATTTCAATCTACTCAAATTGAACTTATTGCCTTTGAATAAAGTTGACATTTCTAAAAACAATACTACTTCTTTAGACTTAACATCCAAAAATTGTAGGAAATGCAAACTTATTGATTATGAAAATGCATACCACTTTTGAAATTTCAATTTGAAAATATGTTCTTATCAATGTTGAGAAAATTGATTAAAAAAAACATATGTTTGTTAAACGATAATTGTTTTATTTTCTATGATAAGTCCAAAAATTTGTATACATACTTGCAAATTTCGCAACTTATCAAAAAAATAGATTCCTTGTTGGTGAACCATTTCAATAAACAATATTTGTGTGCTTGGGCAAGGTTTCCCTTGCAACAACAATCCAAAAACACAAGAGGATTTGCATCTTCTAATTGTTGCTCCATACAAATCCTGAATATATAACATAAAATTAAACAATTAATTACCATCAACATCCTAAGAATTGGTGCTAATTCTAATGCATTCAAAATTAATAATGCATAAACTAACCAACTTGTTTAATTTTCAAACATCACGCTCTAATGCAATAAATCGTATGAAATGAACAAAAACTATTTCTACACTGTTTGATACTATATACATTCTTTAATTTTGAAAGTACAAAATTTATTTAAATGATTTCTAAGAAAATCAAAATGAAAGTTCCTTATTAAATTGCTTATTGACTTGACTTAAAGTACATACGGTAATTCAATTTATATATAATTAGTTTCATACGCTTTCCAATTGAATGGAAAAATACATGGAGAAATACACATGATTGGATGTGTACCTGCAAATTAAAATGTTGTCACTTTGAAAGTTGCTTTCACCACTTGACTCACATTTATCATTTTCCAAAATATTTTGGGTATGCACAAAACCATTATCCATTTGGAAATTTCCATGAGAATTAGATTTATCAATGTTTGGAATATCTTCAATTTGTATTGGATCAATATTGATGTGGGGAATTTCTATTGTTGTCATTGTAAAATGTAAATTGTAAGGACTTGGCTAAAATAATTACCCCTAACAAACCTCCATTTATAATGGTAGTTGGATCAAAAATATGATTCTAAATTATTTTACTACTATATTTTAATAAATGCGTATATTTATGTGAATATCAATGCTATAAAATTGATATTGCTTACTTAAGATACAATAATTATAAAAAATATGAAAAAAATTAAAGTAAAATAAAATAAAATAGTATTATATGCATCCAAAATGAAATGTGTTTTCTATCGCCAAGTCAGGTTAGATGAATTAAAATGAAAACAAGAAATATATCTCTACATGTATAGAAACGTCTCTTTCCATATATGCATAAAAATATAAGTGAAAGCTTATTTTTAAAATAACTGTAAAAATAAAATAAAAATAGAAACTAAAACAAGAAGTAATCAACTAGTTCACTTTTAATTTTGAAACTTTATTGCATCTTCTATTATTAAATAGAAGGTTAATCCCTTAATCAATTTTTTTCCCATTTATTGCAAACAATGCCAAAGGTGATCTATATTGTCATAAGGAAGCTATTTACATCTATAAAATAGATGAAACCTACATTATATGCATGGAACTTTGTTTTTTCATCCAAAATAGTGTACATTCATCAAAAAGAAGACGATATGGTCCCAAGATGTGGCACTTTTTTTTATAGTTTCATCCATTGTGAAGTCTTTCAATCCTTATTTCGCATATCAAATCTAAAAAATTGGTAACTAAAAAAATATGAGGTTAAAGGGCCTAACCTATAATTCCAATCAATTTATGCCTTTTCAAAATTTACTCTACAATTTTTTTAAATAAATTTATAAAGTGATTTTCATTTAAGATCTACTATATTTGAGGCTTATTTCCAAGAGCTTTCAATACTAAAAAGTCAAGATTTATAGTAGACACCCTTTGCACAAAATCTTGAATAGAAAGAATCATAATCATTTATCTTCAAAATTAGATTTATGATGCTAAAACTTGACTCCAAAAGAATATTTCAAAAATATAAATTATTAAAAATAGTAACTTGATTAGGTTTATTTAACTTCAAAGTATTGTCAACACCAAAATTTTGTGCCTCAAGCATTTAGAGGTTAATGGCCTTTAACGTTTAATCCTTAAAGGACGACAAAGACCTACCGGGTCCTTTGGATGACAGAAATCACTGCAATCGATGCAGAAAAGGTATTTTTCATCCGTTTTTTGGATAAATGTGAAAGTAGAGATGTATTTTGACATGGAAAGCAAGAAATAGGGTCATTGAATGTATTGTCATTTTTAGGTGCTACAAATTGTAACACAAAGCCATGGAAATTCATACCCACGCCGACAAGTCCTTGTATGCCTATCATCAAATTTTTAGGTATTGTAGCAAGTTTTTAAATGTTGTTGTCATTTTTAGGTGCTACATGGTTTAATTTCCTACTGTCTAACACTTGGCAATCCACAATCCACAGAGCCTGCCTTTTCTACGCGGTAATAGGTCTGTCCTTTAAGGGTGAATGAATTGACCTGCAATTTTTGATACAATATAGTATGCCTACAATGAAGTATTAACCCCTAAAGTCCCATTGTCCCCTCGTGGGACAATTTCATTAGATGTTTTTTGGACCGTCTAGAAGACTGCGAATTCCCGGGCTGTGGGAACACATTGGGAACTCGGGAAGACTGCCACGTAGGCATTCTGACGTGGCACAGAGGCTGCCATGTCAGATAATACTAATTAATTAATTAATTATTTTCATTAATTATTAATTATTTTCATTAATTATTAATTATTTTCATTAATTATTAATTATTTTCATTAATTATTAATTATTTTCATTTGATAGAATTGCCAACCTTGACAAAAATACATTTTTTGGAGTATTGAAGGTAATATTCTAATTCCTAGGGTCAAGAATCAATCGAGCACTTTAAAAAAAATGGAAATATAGACTATTACTATCCATATTTTAAGTCGTGAAATTATAGGTGTGTATGCCTCCCTATAGAACATGTTGGTAGATTTCGAATTCCTCTTTTTGTGTAAATCATTTGGATTTGAAATTTTGTACACATATTATTAAGATAGAGATGTTTCTATCACAAGAAATTTCATGCCAAAAAAGTCTTTTCAATCTTTGGGAGGGTGGCAAAGTTGGCAGTAGTGAAATTGTCCCTTACAACTACATGTTGGTAGATTTCGAATTCCTCTTCTTGTGTAAATCTTTGAAATTTGGTACACTTATTATCAACATAGACATGATCATATGTAAAAACTTTCATGGAAAAAAATAAATTTCTCAATCCTTGGGAGGGTGGCAAAGTTGACAACAGTCAATTTTTCTCAAAACTACACATGTTGGTAGACTTTGAAATATCTTTTTTTTTTAAAATCTTTTTGCCATGAAATTGGGCTCACATGTTATCAACATAGAGATGAAATTATGAAAAAAAATTCAAGTCAAAAAACACTTTCTCAACCCTCGAGAGGGTGTCAAAGTTGGCAGCAGTAGAACTTCTTTCACTAGGAATGCAAAAATTCGTAAATGAACTGCGTACTCAACTGTACAAAGATACACACTAACCATTGTGGTGTTCAAAGAAATTTGCAGAATGTGAGAAGATAATCAGTGGCATTTTTTGTCATGAATAGCCAAAATTGAATTCTCATGTAATTTCAATCAAGTGTACCAAATTCAATATAAAGAAAACAAAGGTTCATTTTTGGTGAATTTTTTTTTTATTAAACTCAATAATATTACATGATAATTTACTAAAATCCATTAGTGGCAAATTTCCAAAGTTCAATCACATTGGCATGTAGAAAACATCCATATGTACATCTTTCATGGTGGTAAAAAATTATTGTTGAATAACAAAAATATTATCTAGAGAGAGTTTAATATTGTGTTGCTCCATTTTTAGATTTTTTAGTTTCTACCGTAAGTAGAGTAGAACTTCTAATAAGCCAAGGGGCTACCACCGGTCTGACACATTAGTGTAGAGAAGTTATTAGAATTAAGGAGGGTCATTTGGTCTCCTGTTGTTTGTATGTGGGCTAGGCTGGAATTGGTTTGACACATTAAAATAGGGACTTTTATAAGTTCAGAGAGTGAGAACTATTTGAAGTTCTACTTCAAGAATCAATTTCATATATAATAAAGCAAAGTTTGAAGAACAATATTACAAATTTTATTAAAATTGAAGAGTAATATTTGAAAAACAAGGAAAATTTTATATGGATATTTTAGCCATTTTTTTGAAACCTGAAATGCCAAGAAATGGAAAATTTTCCAATAATTTGATGGATTAAAAAAATGACATTTCATACAAAATTAGATTGTTTCCACATACAAGTGTTGAAATTGACCTAAGGGTACGGTAGATAGAATTATTTGTAATGTAATTMGAATTTGGCAAATTACATGACAAAACATTTATATCCCAACCATGAGAAAGACAATTGCATAAGTTGTTATGTATGTACACCCGTGATCAATATTGCCCAAAATGTAACATCTCTATAGAGACCAAAAAACGTCATTTTTCTTGGATATTGATTACATAAACTCTCATGATTTGATTACATATTCATACAATGTTCAGATAAAACATATTAATGGGCATCTGAGTCCTCTTCCAATTGCTAATGAGATGAAAAAAATTCATTTATATTTAATGATAGTACCTATGCTCCATTGTAATCCTTATTGACTAATCCCTTGGTTAGCATTTTACATCAATAAAAGAAGTTTACGAAAACTCAAAAGTGAGCAAAGTAACAAAGTTGAGAAATGATATGGATTCTAGATGCATGTTGTAAGACATCATAAGATCTATGAGGCTAGGATCCTTTCTGCACCCTTGAATAGAGACCCCTATAGTGAACAAATTGTTAAATCCAACTCCTCAACCAACCTCAATTCTTAAGTTAACTCATAACTCTTACTCAAGTATCTAACAAAGCATAGTATTTTCTAAGCATGGGGCAGACCCTTGGGCAGACCCTTGTCTAGTTATACCATGTTATAGATTCTATATATAATTTGCATGATTCTTGAAAGTGTGGTGATTGATGCAAGTAATGCAAACTTTGGCTAGGGAATTACTTGTGTGGACTGGGACGAGCAACTAGTAGTAGCCAAACATTCATGCTTCCAATCTAGAATCAGTTTTCAAAAAAACACAAAAAATGCAAGGCGTACAACGAACCCCATCGTTTTTCATTTTGGAGGTCTGAACTTGTGTTGCTTCTCACTAAAAAGGATCTCATGTTAGTAGCCAAGTCAGCCTCATGTTTTTGTCATTTGTGACTTTTTTTTCACTACTCCACGTTTTGTTGCTATTTAAGGGAGTGAAAAGTGACGACATTTGTAGTAGGTCGTTTGAGAAGGTGAATCCTTGTAATTGTCAGTTCTAAAAGTGCCACCATTCAGCACCAAATCACTCATCTTGGAAGGAGGAGCGGTCTCTTGTCTTCTGGAAGTGAGAAGAGGCTCCTGGAGCAAAGTAGGCTAACTTAACCCTTTAACACCCAGATGGCCAGAAATGGCCTCCGATTTGTGTTCTCGTTGCATTTACATAACACAAATGGAATCAATATGAAATGTGTTGAACTATAAAGTTGGGGGCAAGAATAAATTGAAAATTTAGCAATTTAAAAATAAATAAAATCAGCAAAATTAAAGATTTTGTGCCTATGCAAAGCCTGTATTCTACCAAGAATACAATACAAGGGTTTAAACATACGTTGGGGGTGAGGAAGAATACTTGTCAGGAGTTGTAAAGGTTGCACAGAAGGTGACCAATGCAGACGGTATGCAACAATTATAGAAACTCAATTGCAAGCCTAGTCTTCAAATACAACTTGAGTGTAGGCCTAGTCCTTGAGTCCCAATGATTTTTTTGTAACAAATGAAATGGGTCCAATTTTTTTTTAGATTTGGTTGGAAATATGAACTTTGGGCCTAGTTTGTTGATTTTCTAATTTTGAGAGTAGCATGATAACTTTCATTTATACCATGCTCAAATTTCAGTTTTGTTGAGTCTATTCTATATTTGAAATGAGTTTTTTTCATTTTTCTCTTAAGAAATTCACTATAATTTCAAATAATCTCTAAGAAGAATTTCAAACCTCATTTGGGCATAGTAGAATAATTTTTTCCAAAAAAACTTTGAACTATAAAAAGTTGAAAAATCAATCCAAATTTCATTTACAAAAATTGGTTTGAGATTTCAAGACTCCAAGTACTACAGACGTGCAGGTGTTTCACACAAGGTATGTATTCTGTTACAGTCTGGCTAATCTTGTTCTTTTTAGCTGCGACTTGCTCAGCAATTAAGAATTGGTTACTTCCCAAGTGTTGACGACTATCAATGATGGGTCGGGACCAGGTGGACATCAGGCATGGCTTAGCAGTAGATTCACTGAATGACCTTCTGCAAAACGGTGAAGCTGGCAGGTGTGGCAACTACCTCCTTCTTTCTTTCCGGTACCTCTGTATTTTGATCTCAATTATGAGAAAAATGCTATCATTTCACTTTAACATTGGTATTCTCATTCAAAGCAGAACAACTCCGGTATGATTTTCTCTTCTTTACCGGGTTACACTTATTTTCAACATCATGCCTACCGCTTGTCCCGTAAATGTCACTSTTTCYATTTGRATGCTTCCTTATMCTCTGTCCCTCRTGTCTTTGTGGAGTGTATACGCAGTTATGACTATGCATTTCTAGATGCAGAYAAGATGATGTATCGTGAGTACTATGAACTCTTACTCCAGCTGGTRAGATTCCCGTGATTTTCTTGGTTCAATCTSCMAGTGATTTAATTYTGTCTGTTGAGGKTCTTTTGTGACAATGCTGAATTTTAGTAGTGACTTCCTCCATCTCCCTGTAAGTAATTGTGTTTCCTTCACATACTAGAGTATCTATGTGGGTCTTCTTCCTCGCGTTCATCAGGGAGTTCGTAACATGATAGATGTTGGCTCTATTTCTCTGATCGGGTGTTCTGTCATTGCAGGTAAAACCCAATGGATTAATAGTTGTTGATAACACGCTTTGGTATGGGAGAACCGCAGATCCCTTGGTATGTCCACTTCTCCACTCCCAAGCTTTCCTTGCGTATTTTGGGTTCAGAGAGTGCATCCTGGTAGTAAGTCATGTACAACTTTMGAACATACGGGTTCAAAAGAGMGTTTTATGAAATGTTGTKTCGGCTTTGATGGTGGKCAYTGKTTTTTCCTYACAGGTGAACGATAAGAGAACTCAATTTCTTCGTGAATTCAACAAATTCTTAGCAGYAGATGAAAGAATAAGTGTCTCCATGGTTAGTATCACGCATCTTTGTGCCCAATTTTGTGTTTTTTCTGTTTTGATGCATTCTCACTGTCTGTAGATTTTTAAGTTCGTGTGGTCTTTTCTGGATTTGAATTATAGTATTCAATACATTATACTGAGCTTAGTTTACTGCAGGTACCGATTGGTGATGGCATGACACTCTGCAGGAAGCAGTGATCATTTATCATGTATAGCTTGGGTTGCTGACTTGAATTAGTGACGAACTGAGGTCCTACATCTCATTTTTGACTGCGGTCACTGCAATACAGAGCCCACATTGATTGACAGAGATGTCTATTTCAGACATCCCGTGGAAGAATTGCACGATTGCGTTGGAGTCTGCAGGATGTATCATGGGTTCCCCGGTGCTTTGGATTGTGAATGCAATTCTTATAGTTGGTAGCACAAGTTTCCCACGGACAGTGCCCTACGATAAAAAAAACATGACAATCTTTTATACCTTTTATATCTCTTGATAGATATTGCTGAAACTACGAAGATGTGAAGCGTGATGGTGGAGGAGAATGGTCGGATTGTTGGAATGCACCRATCTGGTTCTAAAGGAGTAGAGAGTTCGATAGATGTAGGTCATTCGAAAACAACTGTTTATACTGTCATTAGGGACTTTGTGGGTCGTGGGCTGAGAATCACTGGAGGTGCTAGATGTCCAGTGACTTCAAATGAGTACCCTAAACTTTCAGAGCATGGCGTCAGGGTACTCATTTGATGTCACCGAAGGATTGTCGACAAATGCTTAGCGACATTACAAATAGCAGTGGCTTGAATGTCATTTCTAGCTTCTCTATGTGGTTGGTTTTACAACCAAGTTGCATTTAAGTAAGCCTTCTTTAGCAACAAGCATGGAGCCAGTTGGCTAGGGCTTGCCAAAGGAACATTCAAAGTAAACATTTGAGGACTAAAAGAAGCCGTTTGGGCTGATGAGTCCACTTTTGAGGTTGGCAAGACTACTTTGCAGTAATTTTCCATGAAAGAGACATGGAATTGACATCTAATCCAAGTCCTTTCATATTATTTTGGACCTTTCTGCAATTAGATTTGAAGTTGGAACCACAAAGGGCTCTWAAAGCATTCACCTCTTGACATGTTCAATTTTGGTATATTGGTTGATGCAATTGGTACCGATYGAGGAAAGCAAGATGTACCTTTATGTTAGAATACACTTTACACTTTTAGAGTTTGTGGGTTTATGAACCTTGCACCTTCATGTAGAGTGTCCATTCACCATATGGTAAGAGAGAGGTATACATGTCATGTCAACTTTGAATTTTTTCCTACAACAGTTTAGAAACTTGCACCATCAAAAAGTTTGCATTGTAATTATTTGGTGTCAAGTTAAAAATCAATTACAAAATACAAAGCATCTTTTGGAGAAGTATTTTCAAACTTAGCACAAATCCAAGCTCACTTGTATGGTTAATAGATCAATCTTCTAATGCATAGTTAATGGAGCTTCTATTTTACACCACTTAGTATGCACTTCCATGTACAAAAACTAGCCAAACTTTGTTGARATGATTATATAGAAATTCTAGAATTTTGTATGAAAGCGTGCAATATTTGTAAGACCAAAGTTAGAATAGTTGGCTACTAAAATTTTAGAAAGGCACAAAGACAAATAGATGGGCAATTTTACAACTTTTAGAAATCTATTGTATACATTAGACTTGAATGTTTGGGTTGACTTTAGTTTGACAATATGGCAAAGCTATCTTATGACTACGGTTTCTCCTGATAATCATTTATGAAACTCGGTGAAAACAATTCTGATTCTAAAAATTTTGAAAATCATTTCCAATTTTGGCCCAAGCATACGGAAGTTCACCTTTGCTTTGGAACAACTTGGTCCTAACATCAAGGAAGTTGAACATAAATTATGAAATTCTAAAATGAATAGGTACATTCTTCATTTTGATAGTTCTATTTTTTTCCAATGATTCAAGATTAACATCTAAAGGACCAAAATATTTTTCTCTATCAAAAACCACTAAAAATTCCTAGAAAAAAATAGTTTTGGGATGAATCTAACCTTAGGATCTATAGTGCACTTGTATAAGCACATGTGGTGGGTTATTGTTGTAAAGTTTTGATCATCAATGGATTGCAAGGTATTGAAGTGAAAATGTCCTTCAAATTGACAATAAACTATATTTTTTACATGAACATTTCCTACTTCATACTTTMAAAATACAAAAATACAAATATAAAATTGAAAGAATTATCAAACCTTTACAAATCCGAAAAAATTAATTTTAGTTAATGAAATCTTTTAATTTCCATAGAAACTATTGCAAGAACCCAAGACCCTTAAGACATTAGGCATCATTGAATGAAAGGTTCAATTATGCTTCCCTTCCCGCTTCCCTTTTGTTCCTATAATGTTCCCCTTTAGTTCCCAACTAGGGCTTCCTTCATTGGATATGTCTCAAGTCTACCAGTAGAATTTAAAGACTTTAGAGGCTTCATGTGTTCTTGATTACGAGGCATTTTTCAAAGCATTAGGGGCATAAATTTAAGACCTCTCAAATGTCATATTGCATGTTGGACACAAAAGTAAATTTCTCTTGCAATATGCATTCAAGGGGCCATGTCATATCAAATTTATTTTTAATCACATCATTCACCAGTTGGCGTCTTCTCGAATTTTGCCCTTGCCTCAATTGTTGCCCTTCTTTATAGTCAAAGAATGATCCAATACCCCTATTTCTAAACTCTCTTTCAAAAGAAAAAAATGATCCTAACCTCTAGATTGTAAGTTTGATTTATGCAAAAACTATATAGATGTAAAGCTATTGGAATTTTGCATCTAATAGACAAGTTTCAAATAATTGCTTGAAAAAAATGAGAGTATTAGATCCTACTCAAACTCCATTTATCGTTCAACGAGACAAATGGTTTAAACATGATCGAGTTTAGAATTTATGATTCTACTAAATACACTTTGAATATACTTTTCTACATTTATGTATATATTATGTTTAATAATAGAATTTCTTTGTGCAATGGGATTTTCTTTCACATATAGGGATTGAACATTATAATAGAAACTATGTATAAAAATTAGAGAATTGAGTAAATAACCTTAGATTAATATATGGGCATACACATGGGTAAAAATATAGTATGAGGAATTAAAAGTAGCACTTTTTAAAATCCTATCATCTCATAGTTCTAATGCCAACTTATTTTTGATGTGATTCTTAATAAATTCTAGAAAAACACAATTCAAGTGGATTCAAGGTTGAGAGTATATACATTACTCTAAACTTAAGACTAGTCATCTTCAATGAACATTCATTAAGCACAAAATGCCACAATTCCCATTGGTTGCTCTGAAAGTTTGCTTTGATAGTTTTTAATTAGAAAGGAGCACATTTAAGTCCATTTTTTAAGTTGTTGGTGATTAGAGGAATTCACATTCAGGTGAACTTGCCTTCCTAACACCAGAAGTTCAGCCAGTACTGTGAAATATTCCTCCCTTTCAAAATAACCAATTGCTCAACAAACTTCATGCTGTGCAATACCAAATATCTCACGGTGATAAACAAAAATCGTGATCATTACGAAAATAAAAATCTATGCAAACTGAGAGTGAGTGGAGCTCGCAAAGAAACATTAATGATAGCTGCAAATCAAGCATAGTTTTAAAGATAATCACGTTGAAAAATGTTTGCAATGTTACAGCTTTCGTTTGGTAGAAAATCACCATTCCAGACAAAATCTGCCACGAATGTAATAACTGCTCTATCTACACTTTGCAAACCCACACTGCTCCTAAACTTAATCCAGTATACAAATCTCCAAACTTCAAACTCCAAACTCCGCAACTCTTCCTCTCCATCCTCTTCCGCAATTAAGTACACGAGCCTCAATGGCGATATCATACAAATTTAGAGACACACACTGCCGAGCAGCTGAAATTGAGTGTGGTGATCGTTGAATATTGACGCTRCAACAGTTTACTTTCCCACATYGGGAATGGCAACCTTGGACGCCACCGCTCCCTTAATCCCTTCCGCYTTGTCTTGCGCGCTGGCCACCACATCATTGGCCATGCCCTGCGCGTAAATGATACCAACATTCTCATAAATAAAGGCAATTGTGGGACTCGTCTACGCAGAAATGAGTACTTGCAAAAACACAAGTGAAATCCGCAATGTCCATCTATGGAATGTGTAAGGAAATCCAGAGTCATGTCCAGTGGTGATAGAAAAGGACTGGGATTTTGGATGCAGAGGACGTTTGTTCAATTTCAAATTTTGGGAGTTTTTCTGTGTAAAGCCGTTCCATGGACGAGGAATTTTTGAGTCATAAACGTGGGTAGGAAAAAGCCTGGAGGCATTACGTACCTTGCCCAAGCCCCAGATTCCGTCGATCCTGCGCTGCGACTTCTGCACGTTGGAAGCGAACTTGTCGCGAGCCCCCGACACTTGGGCGCTCGTGGCGTCTTGCAGCTCCGGAATGGCGCCACTTCCCGCCCTGCACAATGCAATGGAAGTCCATGTGGTCAGATGTGTGAAGGAGAGCCTTGTTGCAGAGCATCCAGCGGCTATGGCGAAAGTTTGCGGAGGAAGTGAAGATCGAGAGGACTCATGGATAGATGCTCACTTTTGGGAGAATCGGTCGATGTCTTCAGCGGYCGTACCATTGCCAAAGCCTCGCTCGGGGCCGAAGCGCTCTGGCGAGTCATTCTTGATCAATTTGTCGGCGCTCTGCAGCAACTCATCCGCCTTGCGCGCTGTGCGCTCCGCTCCCAATCCTCCAGGTCCTGAACCCGCAAAAGCCGACCCGGCGATGGTGATGGCCAACCCGGCTGCCAGCACGGAGCTCACCACTTGYCTTACTGAAGARCCCTCTTCCTGAAAACGTTCCATCAAATAGTTCAGASCACTGAAAGATTGCACCACTTGCAWCATCACTTGGCAAACTGGCTGCATGAATCCAAAACTGCAATGCAWGACCCATTRCTTCAATTGATGGGGAAATTCTCAACCAACGAACTGACCTTCGAGGAGCTGGCCGTCACTGCAACAACGCGAYCACTCTTGGCGTGGACGTTGCGGAGTGGAGCGAACTGGGCCTGCGATGAGCCGAAAGCTGCCGATGATGACAATCTGATGCCAGCTGCAGGAGCTGCAACAATGGACGCGGATGCCATAGCTGCCGTCGCTGCCATTCTTGTCAAAATTGCTTCTCAAAAAAACTGATTGAAGGCTGGAAACTGTAAGCAACAAATAGAAGGAAAGAAACTGGTATGTCTTGACAATTGCCAAAGGGGAATAGTTTATGATCAGGACTGAGGGTGCAGCTTGTATTTATATACTGATGCAACGGGAAGTGGCGCCATTCCGGAGCTGCAGGACGCCACGAGCGCCCAAGTGTCGGGGGCACGCGACAAGTTCGCTTCCAACGTGAAGAAGACGCAGCGCAGGATCGACGGAATCTGGGGCTTGGGCAAGGTACGTAATGCCTCCAGGCTTTCTCCTACCCACATCCATGGCTCAAAAAATTCCTCGTCCATGGAACAATCTTACTCAGGAGAGATCCCAGAATTTGAAATTGAACAAATGTCCTCTGTATCCAAATCCCAGTCCTATTCTATCACCACTGGACATTGACTTCGGAATTCGTCACACATTTCGGGTTTCGCTTGTGTTTCCGACAGCAATCATTCTGTGTAGACGACTCTTGCAATACGTTTCTGAGAATGTTGCTGTCTGTGATGCGCAGGCCTTGGCTAATGATTAAGAGTCCAGCGCCGCAAAACTAGGTGAATCGGATTCAGGAAGCGGCGGTTGACGTGAAAGACGTCATTCCCAGTATCTGAATTGAAATTGCTGAAGAGAATTTGCGTTAGCGCCATTATTTGTTGAGTGACATTCTTTTCAATTGTATGATTATGTTGTAAGAATTGAGACTCTGCTATTTGCTTTGTGCTGGAGATTTGTGCACTTCAGTCTCGTAGCATTTGATAGGTTGGCACGTGTAGATAGCTTCAATCGACACTTGGACGGTAATTTTTACCTCCAAGTTGTACAGTTCATTTTAGAATTCTTTCCCACTCTTTGTAATGATATTTCCTGAGAACCTCCGTTACTGCAATAAACCCAAGAGAATGGTTGTAAAGTAAGCTACACTAATGATGGTAAATAGTGTTACTCATATTAACTATTTTTAAAATGCTATAAGTGTTTACTCTTCAAGAATATTTTTACGGAGTGAATGGATCCTAACACTCAGTACTATAGTTGGGAAAACTTTGTACCTATAGTTGGTAAAAATATTCATTAAGAGTAAAAATTTATGGTTGTTTTAAATCAATTAGTGTAGGTAACACTATTTACCATCATTAGTGTATTGTATTGTGTCTACCGTACAATATCTGCTGTTTTAGAAATGGTCATGTCTGTTGTGGGAAACCTTCTYCGCCAAACGATTTGAGACTCTTAACCCTAGAAGAATGCCCGGGTTCCATGTGGAAATCATCATTTTTGAAACCGTGGAAACAACTAGTAATAAAAAAATTCAGAAGAATTCATTTGAAGTCAAAGTATTTTACAAAATCTCTCCTTTTCACAAAAAATTCCCAGGAGGAATAGATGCACTATTCCCACATGGGAATATACTTTGTCATCTATTAGACACTGAATGTCTGTAGCGTCCATCTTGGGTTAACCCATAAACATCGGGTGGGTCACCATGGAAATGATGAATATTGATACCGTCATAATTATTTGTTTAAAATTTTTCAAAAGTAAACATTGGAAGTCAAAGTATTGTACAAAATCTTCCTTTTTCACACAGAATTATGAGGATGAATACTTGCAACTATGTCCTACATAGAAATATGTGCTCTTAATCATTGACCAAAAAGTGGTCTTGGTGTCATTTGAAGGTTAAATGTCACCTTGAACCTTCATCAAATTATTCAATATCTACCTCTACTAGAAAAACAATTTTAGAGCACCTAGAAAAAACTACTCGGCTCGGCCATTCTTCCAGCGATGGCGCCTACGTCACTGGTTCAACAGACTACCCCGTCGATCGTAAGCTTGATCCAACACTCTAAAGCAGAAAAATTATGCAAGAGGAGCAGAAATCATACTTCCATTGACAATTAGTGCAAGAACGAAGTCTGTAGCCTTCAATCCCCCATTTGCGCTCCCCCAAACTGGAATCAATTGGACTCCCCCAGACTGGAATCAATCGAACTCCCCCAGTGAGACTGGAATCAATCGAACTCCCCCAGAATTGGTCGGTATTAATATTACCTAGTCGGTATATTACCTAGTCGGCATCCCCAAATGTTGAAACTATCGAAGGCAGTTTTTAACCCTTGAACGAGCAGGGGTGACCCTGGAAATCATCAATTTCTAAAACCGTGGGAGTCATTGGCCTAAAAGAATCCAAAAACAATTGTTGGAAGTCAAAGCACTGTAGAACATCTTCCCTTTCCACCACAAATTCCGAGGATGGATAGTTGCATTTCTGTCCTACACAGAAAGATGCTCTCTCATTCATCGACTAGGAAATGGTTGCGGCGGCCTTTAGGGGTTAACATCAATTCTGCCAGCAATATATAATGTGACTTGGTATTTTTCTAGAAATACCCTGTGGAAACTCTCGACTCACTAGAAATACCCCATCCCCAACTTCATAAAAATGGGGCAAACACTAGAGAAAATCTAGACTCTCTAGAAGGCCGCTAAGAAGTGCCAAAAGGGACCGTGGTTTCTTTTTATTTTGCATGAACAAAAAAAATTCCCCTATTGTTGTGGCGACCAAGTGTCATCACTCTAGTAAAGCAACCAAATGTCATAGCATTGGTAAATGAGCCGTTGTGTTCAATTGGAGGAAACTGAAATATATTGTGTAACAGTCAAGATACTCACACAAGGTGAATCTTTTTTTTGTCAGAGATGTTGTCCTTTCTATAGCTCCTTAAGGCCCAAGAAATAAAGTAGCTTGTCAAACCCTCGCGGCCTTCTGGGGAGTCCAGAATTTCTCTAATGAGTTCCATTAAACAGGTTGGTGAACCGTCAAGCGAGGATGGGAAATAGGGTGGACGTCCTAACTTAGCGGTGGGGCACCATGCGTTTGCATATCGATCTAATTTGCGTCTGCACAAGCTAATGTAATTGCCACAAATGGCGTTCCGGAATCGAGGTTGTTCTTTTAAATTTGAGGCGCTCGCATGCACTAAAGCATCAGCAAACCTCGCTAGTCTAGCTGAGGAGACCGATGTAACCTCCATTTCGTTAGAGCATTCCCACCCGTCCTACAAAACGGATGGCCTCTCTCTTGTGGCCTCCAAAATTGCCCCACCCGTCTTACAAAACGGATGACCTCTTAAGAGGCCTTGCTTGTAGGTGGTGGGCGGCCTCCAAAACAAGGAGCTTTTGGAGGCCGCATCGTGGTCTCTTCACCAGCCTCTAAAACATAGTGAGACAAAATGCTATAAATCCTCCCACTAAAGCGCCCAATCAAATGCACTACTTGAAGCCCTCCCTTGAAATCCTCCATGAAATTCGGAGGGAGGCTGGCCTTTAGGCCTTGATCATGGGCGAGGCGCTCCGGCCTTGAGGGCAACCGGCCTGCACAGAGATCCTCCCGAACTGCCTGCAAAAGGCCAGGACGGGTGGGAGTGCTCTTAACATGGCGTGCTGGACGCACCCTCAAGCATGGAAGCAAATGACTCGATTTAATTAGGTAGCCGCAGGAGGGGATACGTGTACGGTGGAAATCCTAGCTAGCTTAACAGTGCACTATGTTTTGGATGAAATGCAATTTGCAAATCAATAATTTCCATATCTATCAGCACAACAAGCTATTAATTGGAAACGTGAAAATGGCGCCAATTTCACGAAGTCACTGAATACGTTAATGTGCACATACCTGGCARYATAGAGGWKGGWRACGTCGCCCCGTTCGCAATAGATCGGAGTCCACCCCAGCGGTTTGTTCGCGACCCAGCACGGGGGGCACGGCTTGCGTTTGATCCAGTACGGTCGAAAATACTCCACAATGCCTAGGTCATAGTACTGCACAGTTTGGATGAGCGTTCCAGTCCCCGGGTAGTAGAAATTCCCCAGCACCAGCTTGGAGGCTCGGTCTTCGCACGGGAACCGGAAGGGGTAGTCCGGGTTGTTTTCTGGCCAGACGGTATAATGCTTGCGATCCGTCTCGTTGCGGAAGTCGGAGAGAGGGGAGTACGGATTCGTGGCGTTCCATGTCCAAACTCTCCCCTCTCCAGTCTGGTTTCGACGTTCGGGTACCGTTTGCGCAGCGCACAGTCTAAAGGAAATAGGGGTGCTCGTTTGAAACAGACTGAGAAGCGCTCCTAGGATTGTGACTATCTGCTGAAATACCGACAAGCTTGAAGTAGTTCGGCTCATGATGATGGAATCGGAGTTTTGATATCACGACGTACTCAATCGACACAAAGCCCCGGGCACAAAACTCTAGCTGAAAACTAGAGAGATGGTGTAGATTTATGGTGAAGGCAGCGCGCGCGGGCGACCTGAAAGTGCCAATTGAAAGTAGTGCGAGGAAGAAGCCACATTAATCAAATTGACGATCCTTGTTTAGGGTTTCGGGACTTCCAGAAGTTTCCCGGGATGAATTATAGCACTAGGAACAGAGGCAATCAAGGGATTGAATAGCAGTGCTCAAATTAACAGAGAAAACAAACTTTCCCTGTTTGCCCAAATGAGAAACCTAACCGGGAATTGAATGGCCATCCGAGAAGCAGAAATCGATAATCTCCCTGGAACTGATCTTAATTAATCACACCGACGGCTTTCTCATGACTGAATCGAAAGGAAGCTTGAATGCATGTACTTGGCGCCACTTACTACTCTCGATCAACTGAAGCTCTTACTACGGAGTACTATTCATGTGACTTTGTACGCACTAGCTAGACAGCATGAATCCAAACGGAGCTTCAAG